>JABUQX010006012.1:0-22500 GCA_015478945.1 Trachelipus rathkii
AGGCTCTCGCAACAAGGGTAAAGAACATAGTTATTAACAACTTACAATTATCTCCTTATTTTAAAATTAAGAGGTGAGGTGGAATATATCGGGATACTTGCAACATATAAATTTTTAGTTCATATAGAACAATTACTCGGTGAACAGCATTCGTTTTTTGCGTCTAGATACCAACGGTAAAATCCAATGTCCTTGTTGATCGGCGGACGTGATAGTGCCGAGGCAATGTGTTTGGAATTATCGAAGGCAGGAATATCCTTCTCCAACTTTTACACGAGTTTATTTCAGATTATAGCGAACAAAGCCTAGACAAGCGATGTTTACATTTTTAAAACACTTAATTCTTAGGATTTCTCTTCATATCAATCTTTAATAATTCAATGAAGTTTATATTCGGATTTGGCGCCATACTATTCTGTCAATTGCAATGAGTACTGAGGAAAAAAAGATAGATTGCATTACACGCGGAATGGGTGGATTGTAGATTCTCGATCCAAAAGAGAGACTTAGTCTAAGTGCCCCTTCTCATAAATGCTTTAAATGAATAGGGCAGTTACAAGCTGAAAGGATCTGCAGTAAAGCACTCATATTCAAGGCCGGGCATATAATTAGGGAGCTATTCCTCACCGTATTCTTCAAGATTTAAGCCTGTTCCCGCTAATAATTACTATGATACCATGTATTTGGCTATTAACGTCGTAAAAGAGACGCCTCGCTAAGAGAGATTAGGTCTCCGTTTGTATAACATTCATAATCCACGTCCGTGAAGGTAGTCCATTCACATGTAAACTGATACCCCTAGTCGAACGCGCCTGTGAATTTATTAGGTGACTTTTTACTAATTCCTTGAGTAGGCCTTTCAAATGTTCGTTACAATCTCGGCTATTGATTACTATTGGTTCTGTGGTAAGTCCGTTAAAATGATAGGGATATTGATACTTGATGTTCAGTTGAGTGAAATTAAAATATCTTGGTTTCAACTCTCTAAATAGGGTACTTTGCTGTAGTTGCTGTATAATTCAAACAGCGAATTTTTTTTTCAATTTTCTCTAAGGGGATGTCGTGTGGTGAATAATTTCCCATATATTTCTTAACATACAGAATAGTAGCAACCTTTACTAGCAGTTTTGAAAACAGGTTCAAGACATACAGCTTGTATTCAAGTAAAGCTTACTTTTATATTTAATGAGCAAATTTACGGATTTGATCAGTGATAAAATGATTCTAAGTATCTACATGATGGTAGAATGAGTCTTTCTGAGAGAAGATATCACCACTTTTAATCGACCGTAAAATTCATTAAGTATTATTTATGACTTTAGCCGCTTTTATCTAAATGTGCAGCTTCATCTTTGAAACTGTAAAAACCCATGTTATTGTGTAGATGAGAATTGTTTAAGGCGTCGTCCTGAATATAACAATGTTCTATATAGCGCTTCTATAATAGGATAATTAGCCCTTGTTCTTGGAACGCTGATGCACTAGTGAAGCTTCGCGTTAAGTAGACTTCAACCTGGTAGAAACATGTATACAGTGGGAGAATTATGATTCTGTATATACTATTAATGGGTGCATCACCGACGAAGGAAGGATCTGTACACATCAGGTTTGTGTCAATTATGCGTTTTATATTATATAAATAACAACATTAGCAGGGATCTAAGTCACTGATCAGTCATATGCTACCTGGCAATATTGAACTTTTTTAGCAGGAACATCTGTGTTCGGTATTATCGAATGCAGAGGATTAATAATGATAAAGTTGGAATCGTTAACGCTAATCTGTGTAGGGTTCATGGAGAAGCGTCATTCACTCTTACAACATCATTGTTTGACTAGACCGCGATGAAAGGAAATGCATCTTGCAATTGTGCGAGCTTCTGGTCGTAACAACTGAAACATTTTCATGAAAAACCTACTGTTATATCACAGACTCATATAAAAGTTAACGTTGTAATTAAATAGGCAAAATCATCAATACGGATTTTTTCTTATTAGGGTCTTCTCCTACACCGCATTAGTCTTTTTCTTTACGACAATCTCTCTTGCCCCCTCCGTACCTTGACTGAACATTCTGTAACGTCTTATTTAACGCACGGGTTAACATCAATCCATCTCTCATTTCTGAAACATGGTATTCACGGTTCTTTTTAATGACTGCACCTGAGGATTATTTTTTTTTCCTGCCGCAATATCTTGAATAGCTCACTGCGGAGCCTGTTCTATAGCTTTTTTAAACCTATATATTTCCCGGGGGTATCTCCTGATAGAAAAGGCTTGCCTTCTCCATATGTCTTTGGCGAAAAATCCACCAAGCCATTTACCAACCCTCTGCATTATAATGATCCTCTAATACCCTATGTCTTCGACATTATTACAGGGAGTGTCTTTTCTCTTATACTATCTTTACACTGTGAGAAGTATGTTAATGAATGAAAAATTACCTGACTACACTATATATATTACTTTTCCATTTCGATCAAAGCTTCACACATTTATTTCATTTTGGAAAGGAGAAAATTACTTTGCATAACAATGCACGTCTTGTAAAAAGGGTGAAGCGGAACTTTCCTTCTACTCTTTTATATGCATCGCGTACAGAGTCAAAATTATGTCTAGTCAGGAAGGAGTAACTCGACAACATTAGGGAATGTTATACACTTTACTTCTCCTCTTTGGGAACATATTTATCTACTCTTAATAACAGGAGCTATTAGTATTATCTACATATGATGATCAATTATTTGTATATACTAAGCACCATACCGGAGTGGCTGAGCATCTCGGGACTGGTGTACATGGTATGGATGAGTAACTACGACCATACCTAGCTTACATCTTTTTGTTCATGTGGCGTCATGCCGAGTTGTTCTCCACAGATAGTTATTATCTCCTTCAACATAGTAGGGATCATCCATGAAGTATAATCCAGCTCACACATACCGTTTGCGATATGTTTTCGCTGCCAACTGTGACCGTTCGACGAAAAAACGTATCACGGTCTCTCAGTTTACACTTACTTCTTGAATCTTAAAGAGATTATTACTTATCTTCATCGGTACGCAAATTAGTTTTTGTAACCCAACTCTTACACATAATACTCATTCAAACCGGGTCAGTTTAAAAATGAACTGAAAATACGCCAGGCACACCGATTTAAAATTAAGCCGTCGCAGAGCAAATTCTTCAAAGAAGTATTTTCCTTCTGTAGCAAATGTTGTCGTATTCACTTTTTCGCATTGTAAGCCTCTTTCAGCACTACCCAAGAGATATCTTTCCCTACTTGTAATATATTGTTTTCTAACAACTGCATACATAAATTTACAACCACATTTCCAGAATATGTTGTGAGGTAACTTTTCTATGTCCGTATTTAATATCATTCACATAATTTTTTTTTTGGGAAATCTCTTATAAGTCTGTTTTATTCCCTTCTAAATAACTATGGTCAATTATAACGAGTTTAATAAATCAAGTATGCTAAATCCAAACCACGAGGCTGAAGACGGGAGAGTTAAACTAGAAGTGAATCTACACTCCTTCATGATTATAATGGTCAACCTCGATTAATGATTCCCTTAACTTCACTTGCATTGTAATATAAGTATTAAAACCTTAGCAGGAACCTTACACTTCCCTCCATTTCACAAGTAGCTGCCTATATTTTTTCCTTTACTTCTCGTAGCTAACTATTTTTTCACTTTTATACATCGGTGAGATTACAGGTTGAACGCTTACTTTATTTGTATTTGCTTGTTTAAGAACCCTCCTTTTTATTTTTTTCAGGTCCTCTAAACTACTTTCCAGATAATATAATTTTAAACCATCAGTAGTGAAGCTACGTATATTACAAACTTTAAAACTTCTGTAGACCATCCAGCTTCAATTCATATCCTTTTCTAAACATTTCTTCTGTTCGAGATACTTTTACATAATCGTTTTCACCTCTTAGGGGGTCCTGAATTTCTTTAATTTTTCTTACTGTTTTTAATCCTGATGTAAGTCGACGGAATTTATTCCAGCTTTGAACAATTTCTAGAGGTGGTTGTTCTTTATAGGGTTCTATGGTAAGGAGATCTGTTATACTCAGAAAACACTGATCGTCCAGTATAATCAATATATGTTAAAAGTGTTCATTTTAGTAAAATAACCTATGCATGCGCTCTTTAATTGTACTACGTTGGACTCTTTCAACTATAGCTGCCCTTATTTACGGAAAATGCTTTGTATGTCTATACATACTCTTATTTGATTAATTCTTGAACGCGTTACCCACCACTTAAGAACTCACCGCCCTATCTGACACGAGCATTTTCTGGCCACCTACATCCGTTTTCTATATGAGCATTTCATTCTCATAATTGCATCACTCAGCAGTCTTGGATTTTCTTATCTTTATGGTTTCAACCATAAGTATCTAGAGTATTCATCAATAGTAAAAAGTATTAATTGAATCCCATGCATTTAGAGAACTATATTTAATCTTTCAGTTAATCAATATCTGCCATACACTAGGGCCTGTAGAGGCTATAGTTTTCGAGTAGGAAATTTTTTTCTTACAGGTTAATGTAGAGTAAATGCCCCTTCACCGCTCATAATATTTTTTTAACTCTTTTTTCATTCAGGGAGGGCACATAATGAGGAAAGCCCGTTAAAAGCAACCTAGGGTGAGACCACCACAAAACTAGTTCTCGCGCTCCCAGTCAGATATCAAGTAATACTTAAGGTCACACACGCGACCACTCCTTCGCACTCCATGTTGACCAGTAGTGGGTTTTCATTTAAACGCGCCTATATTAATATTATTACTACTATATATATATTATATATATATATATATATATATTAGTATTATATATTTGTATATATATATTACTATTATATTTATATATATACGTATATATATTAAGTATTATATATATATATATTAGTATAGTATATCATATAATATAATTAAACTAAATATATACTATATATAGTGTGTACCAAAATGTAGATATAAAGTCAAACACGGGTTAATAGAAAAAGGTCTTAAATATGAACATATATATATATTCATTACAATTGGGCCATTACATATTATAAGATAATCTTAGCCTATGGAACAGCCATATATAAAATAAGTACTATAATATATATTATATATAATATCTATATTATATTATATATATATATATATATATTATATTTATAATATAATTAGAGTATCTATATATATACATATGTATAAACATATATAACGACTTAATATACAATCCAACTAGGTTTATTATAATGTGTTTTTCTTATTCTTCCTCTGGTATCACTTTACTCTCTTAAATTTATCTGAAGCAAAAAGTACATGAGGGACTTGAATCAGGTCTTTGCATCTTTGGGATATTATCCAGAGTCTGCTAAAACGTTGTGTTTTAAGATTAAAGTTCTTGGGAAAAATTAATAGTCTGAAGTTCTTCTTGCTTGATCTCATTCCAGCCTTTTTCCAGGGCCTTTCTTCCCAGTCACGTTGAGAGATCAGTCTAATCAAATCCACAATATTGCGAACCTTCAACTATTTTATCATGCCGATAATGATTCTGTCCCTGAATCATTCTAAAGATACATTTGAACTTTTATAATATTATACTACTAAAGCTCATTCTGCCATCTTTTACGCCACTCTAATCGGGGGAAGTTTCTCTCACCAGATATTTTTAAATTTATCTATATTTTTCACTTCAAGTTTTGCTTCATTAGGTATATCTAACATTCATCGGGGGTAGCAGGTGTTACGTAGTAGGGGATTGCTCAGAATGTAAGATGCTTTTAAAATCTATGCTCGACAATTTTGTATGGCATCTCTGGTATACTCACGTGCCCCATAGATGCGTTTCTCGATAGATGTTAATGTCTGAATTTAGTATCCTGTACACTTCTTTCTCGTAATTGGTTATCTGATCAAGTTTAGGATCATATAAGCTATGAGGTAGAGGCGTGGTAAAAATTGATAAATGAATCGTCAGAAGATATTGCATGGAGGAAGACGAATGCGTGTTGTGATTGTGCCCAAAGAGGCTGTAATGGCAATATTCATTATCCTCTAATATATTTGCATATATTGAGGTGGGAATATGAACAATTAACTCCAATAGATTTGCTGCACCAGTGAACCGTGGTATAACAAGTTATGTAGAAGGTTGTGACGTAGTTGGAAAGTCTGAAGGAACTGGAAACTGCGTCTGCTTACAGCGGGGTGGATTATTATATATCCTTCATTTCCTCATACTCCATTCTTATGGTAAGATAAGCACGCTGTCTTTTTCCATTATAGGACAGTGGCATACCACTTTAGTTATCAAGTGGAGTATCCAAACGGAGAAGAGATAATGAGAATGCCCCCTACCGAGAACCCGTACTCGGTCTTGAAAGTAATTTGTTTATTTATTTTTCTTCCCATATTTTTTATGTTGAGGGAGAGTTTTTTAATGACTTCGTTTTACCTTAAGGAACCAAATGATTTTGCTCAGTTCTTTAATCATACCACTTCCTTTATCTGTAAAGTTCTTTTACCAAATATTTCTTCAATATTTATCCTCTCACTCTTTATACTAGAACGACTGAGGGATAACAGACCTTTTAATTAAGTCACTATATATCAACCACAAATCACGGCATTACTGGGTCGAACAAACCGGGTGTTAATTTCTCCAATAATACCCCATCTACGCATTCGGTGTTTGACTATTTTCAAAGATGGTTTATCCATTTACACTTTTTAAATTTATTTTAATATGATGGCCGTAATTACTATTTGATTTTGCAACATAGAGAAGACTCTTTAATTCAATATATGGTCTAGCAAAGTAAATGTATTATATAGTTCAGTTTACATCTCAATATCAAGGGATTAGGGAAAGAATTTTGGTACGCGATGAGAGCTAACACTCTGTACGTGTTTTTTTGGTTGTTGACTTAGTGGTCACCTGAGGAATACAGAATAACCAAAGTGATGGGGGCGATCGAAATTTTAACCTTATTATATACCTTTAAGACCACTTTTCCTTTTGAGGCGGATACTTGATGTAGGGTTTGCCAATACACTTTTTTGAGTTCATGGTCTCTTTTCTGGTCCAAAACAGTAGATACTGGATGTTGTCCTTAAAACGCACTACTGTCAATAAATGTTTTGCTTAGAAATTGAAAATATTTCTAAGTGTTATGAAAACTACCGAGATACTATAGATGTATAGTGTAATAAAACGGTGAAGCGCTTCACTGCTAAATTTTCCAATTCAATTTTTGACATTAAATCGTTCTGCTTTAATAATTTTATGTTCCCTTGAGTTGTAAGAGTCCAATGATCTTATAGCGGATAGTCGTTGATTAAAGTGAATCACAGTTTTCATTTCTTTCTTAATTTTTTCCTACATCAACATTATAACACAATATTATTTGTACGAGAGTTTAACAAGCCAACGTGAGAAAAAGTCTCACGTAATATTTAATAATGAGAAAGCTTAAAAGGTGACAGGAATAAAGAAATGTAATAGGTAATTCGTAAAATAAATTTCTCCACATCCATACTCGCCAAGTGAATAATGAATAATGAGATTTAATTAGAGCTGCAAAGCAGTGAAAGTTTTGACATTTATTAATAACAATTGTAATAGAAATTTTAGTAAAAAGTACTCATACGAGAATAGAAAGCAGTGAATAAAGGTAATAATCAATTTTAATAAAACATATATATAATAATAATAATACATAATAAATCAAAATAACGCACATTAGTAATTATTCCCTAAAGAGGGGATTAGATGCTTTTGTTGTAATGTTTTAAGGTTTTATATTTTACATCTATAATTGCATATGAATTTCCTGATTTTTACTGTTATTAACTTAATATAATCGTTTTAACACTAGATTTAAATAATAATCAACGTTATTAACATATACATACCTCATCAAATCAGTAAATCAAGTAAATCAATTATGAGGTGTTACCTACACCCAGGGGGGATTAGTATGCTTTTTTGTTTTAACTGCTTTACCTGCTTCTTAACTTAACTCTTTTATGGTTTTATGGCTATAACTCACGTTTTTAACTGCTTTAAACTACATATAGTTATACTCTTTTAACTCAATATTCTTAACATACATACCTTAAATCAGTAAACAGTAAATCAATAGAGGTGTTACCTACACCAAGAAAGAGATTAGTAGTCTTTTGTTTTACTGCTTTACTGCTTTAACTTGTGTTTTACTGCTTTAAACTCATGTTTTCCTCTATTGATTTACTGAATTTACTGCTTTAAGGGGTATGTAATGTTAATAAATATATTGAGTTAAAGCAGTAAAGCATATGATTTAAAAAGCAGTAAAAGCAGTAAAACAAAAGCGTAATAATCCTTTGTTGCTAGGTAACCCTCTATTGATTACTGATTTACTGCTTAAGGTATTAATGTTAATAAATAAATATGAGTTAAAGCAGTAAACGCTATTAACGAAATAAACGCATAAAAGCAGTAAATACAAAAGCATACTAAATCCCTTGTTGCTAGGTAACACCCCTATTGATTTAAACTGATTGTACTGCTTTAAGGGTATGTAATTCGTAATAAATATTCATGAGTCTCAAGAGCAGTAAAGCATATGAAGTTAAATTCAGTAAAGTCAGTAATTACAAACAGCATACAACTCACAACCTTTGGCTGGCTAGGTAATTCAACCATCTATTGATGCTTACTGATGTACTTAGGTTTTAGTTATGGTATATTGTAGAGGTTAAAGCAGTAAATACTAGTGAGTTAAGGCAGGTAAGAGTATGTAGGGGTTAAAAGCCAGTAAAACATGATAAACACAAAGCCTACTATAATAAGTTTCCCTTTGTTTGCTAAGAGATATCCACCAGGTTATTGATTTGACTTAGTTGACTGATCTGAGACTGCTTTAATAGGTATGGTAACAGATATAATGTTTTTAAATCAAATTTCGTTCTACAATTGAGTAACAAATGAATTGATTCCTAGTATATTTTTGAAACGCATTCTTTGTGAATAGTTTAACATTGATATCATAGTTGTACGTTCACTTTTGCGGGAATTTTGCGTCTTGCGGGGACAGCAACGCGGCTCCAGGCAGGCGGTTACCGGCGGAATATTCTGCGCAGCCTTATTGGGGCGGGCCGCATCAGCGACCGAGGCGGTTTCGCGAACGAGCCGGGGGTGTGTCAATGCCCTTGCGGGCCGCACGTGGGAGGCGGAGGTTTTGCAACGGTCTGACTCTCAGTTTAAACGTTTTGTTACAAAATCACAAATATCTTTTATTGTGATGGTGTCATGTTTTGTTAACTATTAATCAGAATATAGGTAGGTATTTAAGCCTAATGGTTTGCGGTCTTCCTTCTAAGCTAACGCAATTTCATAGAGATAGGATTATGTATATTAGGCACTAACGACAAGTAGGTTCCATAGGGTTGTGAGGTTTCGTCAATTGAAAAAAACAAACTCGTTTTGTATGTGAATGTAACTCCACCGCGGACCTCAAGTAGAAAGAATATTAAACAAGAACTGAAATGTTTTATTCTGTCATTTTAAGTTTCTTAAATTAATAAAAAATAACTAAAAGGATATTTAAATCTTTCTATCATCAATCTAGAAAAGCGAGACGGCGCGGCGAAAAACACGATGTGACGTGGTGCGGTGCGGTGAGATACGGCCAGGGCCTTGGGAGGACTAGATCCAATCGTCGTCGTTGACTCTATGTCCGGAAAACGCTTCTACGACCCGAAAACCCATAATTTGACCAAAAAAGTCTTAAATACCACGCCAAAATAAATCAAATGTTGCACAAATATGTTTGTGGGCAAATTTTGGTATTTGCCTACATTTGGCATACATTGGGTGCGCATGCAACATATGCATATTGTGTTGGGGAGCATAAATGCTACATTGCGATAATGATGTCCCGGGCTTCCAGGTCGATCTCCCCCTCCACTATACTACTGTAAGCGTGTCTTAGCTCCTCCGGGGGTGACCTTCCCCTTTCTATATACATCCTACAGACTTGACAATTTAATTGTAAATGTTAACAAGTTTGATTAAAGTTAATTATCTTTTAATAGGTAGAATTTAGAAAGCATTAAATTTAGTTTACGTGTTAACTGTTTGACTGCAACACATTTTAGGTGAGGCACAGTTGGTGTTAGAACAGATTTTTTTTTAATCCTATGCGTTTTCTACTGTACAGTCTTATCCTCAACTGTACAGTCTTATCACCAACTTTTGCTATCATGAAAACATGAGAATAACAGGTAAGTCTTTCTGAACTTTACGGCATTCTAGTTTACAGATGTTTGATCTAGAGTTATTGTATTTATTCTTCTGCTGTTAATCTTTAGATTTTTCTAGATATTTTTTTTTATCGGAACCAAATATACTTCACAGTTTGACCTGCCTTTCATTGTCAAGCTAATTTGACGCTCTAGGAGTTGGTCTTATTAAAGAATTATATAACTACTGTTTCCCATTTGGTAGCGACATTTCTTCTCACATTGTTTTATAGATAAATAACCATATTTTGTAGTTATCATATTTTGAAGTTAAGAATATATCATTTTGACACATATATGTTACAATTAAGTCGTATAAATATTTCTTGAGAATCAGAACATCGTTTTTATTAGAAAGATATTCAGATTCGTTCACATCAGATGCTGATGCTATGGATGTCTGAAACAATAAAATACACTATTTCTATTTAGTCTCATATTAAAACTATACTAAGTCCTTAGTACTCATGTTCCCATTTTTATTAATTTTATCACTGATAGTAAAAATTACTATTTTTTTTTAATCTACAAAATACTCGTTAATGTGCCTTTATTCAACTCAGGATAAAATTTATAATGTGCTAGCTCCTACTTTCATTGTTATGAGCAGAAATCACGTCTAATGTCTGTAACTACTTGCAGTTACCAGGCTTGAGAAATCAGAATCTGAATTTCTCAAATGAAGAGTCGGAGCCGGAGTCAGAATTTATCATCAAAGGAGTTGGAAGTCAGAGTCGGAAGTCGAAAAAATATCCGACCCTTAACTCTCACTCAATCAAAAATAATTCCAAAGGTATCTCCTTTCTCAAAATATTATTTTAATCAAATTATAATATTCAATATAATTGATTTTATTAAATAACTAATGTTGAAAATTAAATTATATACATAAATGCCGTGGTGTTTCAGATCAGTAGTCATATGATTTATTATAAGATCCTACGAATGCTACCTTCTACCACGAGACTTTATATTGTGTTAATCGTTTTCCTTCTTCTATATTTATACCCTATATCTAATAATATTTCTTCTTCTCAAGCAATCCACCTACATTTGGGTTTTCCATTTTTCCTTTTCTTTTCCATTAGTACCTTCGAGATAAAAACCTTCTTAGCCAGACTCTTATCTTCCATTCTAAGCACATGCCTACACCATCTCAGAACACCTTGTTCTACTTTTTAACACCAGAGAATTGATCAAAGAAGTGATCTAGCAGCACATTTTCCTTATCCTTTGCATTCCTAATCCTACCCCTTCTCCTTACTCCACAAATATTTCTCAATCCTTTCATTTCCAAAACTTTAATTTTTTTCCCGGCTTAGAATTATAAAGAATAGAAGGAACAAAAATACCCTTCAAATAAATTAATTCATTTCCAACTTCATAGTTAATTTCCCTTTTCCCATATTTCTCTAAGGCAACTTAGTATCTCTTTCCTTCTGCACCGAACCTATATGATCAATCTCTTTCTTCATCCTTACCAAAATCAAAACATCCATTAATAAATATCTAAAGACTGCTGTTTCACCAAGACTTTTACCTCTCGCCTTTATATTCAACGGAACATATTAATCGTCATTCTTGTGCTTTTCACTTTATCATTATATATATTTATAATATATATTATATAGTACTAATATACTGATAGAGTTTTATATAGTATTATATATATATATATACCTATACTATATATATATATATAATATATCTAATATTATAATATAAAAATAAACGTGTCTCTCTCATCTTCAACTTTATATATATATATAGAATATATATAATATAGATTATATCATATATATATATCAATATATTATATATAGAAGTACTGAATATTATATATATATATCTCGATATATAATATATATATACCGTATATATATATATATATATATACTATATCTCAAACTATTATATTTGATAAACATATAATATCTATATATATATATATATCATAATACTATATATATATATTATATATCACATGCTAATTTTCAATCAACTCGTAATCGGCTGGCACGGATATTATTTCAGAGAGTTTTTTAGAACAAGCTTTCACAAGCCGGTATAATCCCACGTATATTATTAGACAAGCTAAGCGTACTATCACTAAACGAAAGTGCACTGAACTTCTTGGTTCTCCTACTGATAAAAATTTCTTACCTCTTACCCAAAAACATCTCTAATAACTTCTGGAAATCTAGTTTTCCTCCTTTATTCGCTCTGACGGTTCTGTAGCTAACATTCCTGAAAAGGCAAATCTCTTTGGTCTCCTTTTTTTATTTAATTACACCTTGAAGATTCTAGCATCCATCCTCCTACTCCTTATCCTCTAAAGTGTCCCAATGTCCCTCCCTGTGATTGCACATGATCGGGTACATGAGATCCTGAGGTCTATGAAAGTCAGGAAGGTCAATGGCCAGTATGGCATTCCTCCTCGTGTTTTGAGAGAGTTTGGTACCTTGCTTACGGCTGTCCTTGTTCAACTTTACTCTCTATGCCTTAATACTAATACTTTTCCTGATCTCAAAGAATGGTAGCCGCTCTGATCCTTCTAACTATCGGATCATATCACAATCTCACTTGAATTCTGTCTACAATCTTTGAAACTCTCCTTAACTCTCATTTCCTGGATCATCTGGAGTCTCATTCCATTCTTTCTGATCATCAGTATGGCTTTTGAAGCTCGAGGTTAACTGGTAACATACTTTCCTATCTCATTGATTTATGGTCTTCTGCCCTTAGGGTATGAGGAGTCTTGTGTGGTGACGCTTGGCATATCCAAAGCTTTTGACCGGGTTTGGTACGCTTCACTGCCCTCTAAGCTCAATTCCTTTGGGTTTCTCTCCGCATACTCTTGTCTAGTTTTATCTCTGATCGTTCCATATTGGCACACATTGATAAAGCTGTCATCCTCATTTCCTGTTAATTGTGGTGTTCCTGAAGGTTCTGTTCTATCTCCAACTTTATTCTCACTTTTAATCAGCTATCTTCTTAGCTTCGATCCTAACTCCATTCATTCTTATGCCAATGACTCAACTCTCCATTCTTCCAATCATTTCAAATCTGCTCCCTCTTTTACATCAAGAATTGTTTCAGTTTTTCTATTCTATTCTTCCCTATTCTTGTGAAATATTTCAATGCTTTAAAAATTCAACTTCTTCACATCTCCCCGGAAAATGACCTCCAAACTTTCCAATTTTCTACGACGGTTCTAACGTTTCACCGGTGGACAATATAAACACTCTTCGTCTGGAGATAAATAGCAAATTGTCTTGGAAACCTCCTATCACAATGATTGCTAAGGTCAGCTCAAAGAAACTGGAAGCTCTGTTCAAGTTGCGGGAATTGTTTTCTTCTGAACAGTTACTCCAGTTTTATAAGGGTCTTATCCGCCCTTGTAGCCATTGTATGGAGTACTATTCTCACATTTGTGGACTCCGATTCTGCCCTTCTTTTGGATAGAGTTGTGTCTAAGGTTAAAAGACTTATAAACTGTCCCAAACTTTATAACTCCTTTGACTCACTCTCTCTGTGAATTGATATTAGCGCACCATCTCTTTCCCACAGGTCCTACAACGGCAGATGCTCGAGGGGGTTGGCTTCTCCCATTCTACCATCATTGCGTCGCCATCGTAGCTCAAGAGGTGCCTTGCTCTCGCATGAGTTTTGTGTGAGGATTGAAAACTCCAGACTTGCTCATTGTGGTGCCTCCTTCTTTACAGTCATTTCTGCTCGGCGGAGCTTCTTACCTTCTTCTTTTTTCCTGATGTATTTAATCTTACTTTTTTTAAATCCAATGTTTGCCCTCACCTGAGAGATTTGTCTTAGGCTTGGGTTTGGGTGAATTTTCTTACCTCTTATTACTCTGCCTCCACCTTGAAAAGTTGCCATGCGCATGAGTGGTAGTTATCATGTATATATATATATATATATATATATATATATATATATATATATATATATATATATATATATATATATATATATATATATATATATATATATATATATATATATATATATATATATATATATATATATATATATATAAATATATCTATTACATATTATTATTATTATTATATTACATTTATATATAGAGTTATATATATATTATTATTATATATATATATATATATATTATATATACCTATAAAAATAATTATATTATTATTATTATTAAGAAGATAGTTTAACTATGATTATTAGATATATTTATATATATATATTTAAATATATATATATATATATATATATATATATATATATATATATATATATATATATATATACAGCAGCATATAGTAGTTATATATATATATACATATATATATATATATATATATATATATATATATATATATAAAGTTATTAAGAAAACACTTCCCATCAAGATCGTCTTCAGGACTTAAACCATTGTTGAAGATTTGTGTAATCGATGCAATATTTCCCCTCCGAACTCGAAAGGAAAGAGAATCCGAAGAATCGACTCTGAGGGGAGAAGTCCTCAACTCTTACCTTTTGAACCTCCAGGAAGACCTTAAGCCTCCTTCTTTAGAGTTGTTCGGATATAAGGAAAACCTTTTTGAGGAGTGGATATGAATTTTCTACTGGCGAAGTTTAGATGAAGTATTTTCTGTTTTTGCTCTTTTAAGGAACTTTTTAGAAGAATTTGTGAAGTTACTTAATACGTTGAAATTTAAATTTTTGATTATAACATTGCTTTATTATAATATTGGAATTATTTAGCAAAAAATTATTATTATTATTACTATTATTATTATTATTATTATTATTATTATTATTATTATTATTATTATTATTATTATTATTATTATTATTATTATTATTATTATTATTATTATTATTGTTATTATTATTATTATTATTATTATTATTATTATTATTATTATTATTATTATTATTATTATTATTATTATTATTATTATTATTATTATTATTATTATTATTATTATTATTATTATTATTATTTTACAAAATGTTTTATTTTCTTGGTGATTTTACAACGAATAAACATTTTAATATTAATTTTCTTAAGATGTTATCAAGGTTGAGCTATTAATTAAGAAAACATGCTATTTTTTGTTGCTTTTTTTTCAAAAATATTTTTTCAAGAATAATTCAAGTTTTTTCTTTACTCTTATTAACTTTAAAAAGGATTCCTTCAAGAATTACAATTTGATTTAATTAATCTTTTTTCTTTAAGAGAATCATTTCTTCTTCTTTTGCAGAATGTGAGTAAAAACATTAGAGAATTATAAATTTTAAAGCAGCTGTTGACTGATAATCTTTCAAGTAACAGATTTAGAGACTTCTTCCACTGAACTCTTTTATTGAGACAGTAAAGAATTAAAGTATATCTTTAATGATTGAAATAGGGAAGTTATGCCCTTATAACTACTCTTTAACCATATATGTATATATATATATATATATATATATATATATATATATATATATTATATATATATATATATATATATATATATATATATATATATATATATATATATATATATATATATATGTATATATATATATATATATATATATATATATATATATATATATATATAGCATAATATATATTTATATATATATATATATATATATATATATATATATATATATATATATATATATATATATATATATCTGAAGAACCTTTTCCTGACAGTTTCTACCAATAGCACCTACTCATCGCATACTCTCATTGAAATTGTAACTAAAAACTTGAAAACTCTCTCCCATTAGCTACCAAGCATACTCCAAACAACATATTTTGCATAATAACAATGATTCTTTTGATTAACTGAACATTCCACTCTATTTTGAGAAACTACTACCATTTTACTACGTTACAAGTTTATATTCAACAAGTAATCTTTAAGGTTCGATAAACACAAGCGCGTAAAATATTTGCCATCACAGATTGCTCTCAAATATTTGCAAACTTATATATTTGTTTGGTAGAGATGGGAACGTTAGCATTTGCAGAAGTTTGCAAACATTTGTTAGTGGCTTGACCGGCGTAGATACATCAAAGGAATTCATTGTTTGTGGGCTTTCAGTGGAGACTGTCACAAATAAATAACCTAGTGTTTTTGTCCATTTTCAGAATCAAAATAAATTTTAAAAACTGAATTAATAAAAATAATAATAATATGGAGTGTGGCAATGCAAATGTTTACAGTTATAAGAATGCTACAAATTAAAGTCAGAAATATTGCAATCTATGCATAGTTGTCCCATAGCAATATCAAAAGTTTGTGACTGGTGAACTTGCAAAGATATGTCAATCCGTGTTTGATTTAATAAAGCTGAAAGTAAATTCTATGCTCCTCATCAGGGTGGAAAATTACAAACAAGAAAGCAAAGCTCAGTGTCTGCACTAGAAATGAGCTTTCTGTTCGATAGTTTATTCATTTTAAGTCCTAGTTCACAAAAATCATTTCTATAGCTTTTAATATCAGATCTTCAGTTCTGAGGAAGATTCTGAACTGTGGATCAACAAAGATGGCTGACAAAAATATTTTGTTTTCATAGTTAACATTCTTTCCCTTCTTTCCATGGAATTTTTTATGTCATTTGCTGAAATCCCTTCTCTATAAAAAATTTTCTGCAGTCAAGTCTTCTGATTGAATATTTTTTGTTGTAAAGTATGGGTGTTTTAATAATTCTTTGAGGGTTTTGATTTGTTCCCACTGACTATTGGAGAGAGAAAGTTCAGGAGTAACGGCAGCCATCATACTGGCCAAAGTTCTCAGTTGCAGAAGCCTTCGACCATAAAGCACATGTAATTTCCCATCTTGCTCCTTGATCTAAGATTGAAACTTTCCCAACTTGATGTTTTAGGACTTCCATTAATTTTGGGGTGCGTGCTGCTTTTGCTAATTGTCTCGCCTTGCTTATAAGGTTTGCTGTATGAGTGTTCCGGAGACCATCACGCATTGATAACTGTAAAGTATGAACTCCACACCTCATGTGTGCAATGTTTACGTCATCGGAACATAGTCTTTTCATAGTTTTACCAAGCTCATTCTGAAAACTATTACTTCTTCGTTTAGGCATTCAATGAAATCTGTATCACATTTACCAACTTCCTGTTCCTCATCCTCATTGTCCTTACTTAATTTTTCAATTGTGCTGATCATGTTTGATGCGTTATCCGTAACTAAGATAATTATTTGCCCCTTATTATTTTGACTTTTAAACCCTCAATAACAAGTTCTTGAATAAATTAGCTGAAATGTTGCGATTGTTATCTCTTACTGATAACGTTTTAGTAATATTGTTTTTATCCTCGTCCACACATATCTAATATTAACAGCAAAATAATTTAGATTTGCCCTTGTGCAAGCATCCATTTTTAAATGCACGAAGCGTCCCTCTAAGCAATTTTTAAATTTATTCTTTGCTTATCTCCGCTTCTTCTAGAACTATTTTACGAATATTTTCCATTTCTAAAGGGAATTCCAGTTTCGAAGTCATATCTCCACACAGTACTTTAAATCCTGGTCTTGCAAAAAAAAAAAAAAAAAAAAAAAAAACTAATGTGTCACTATCTTTAACAACCATTACAATCAATTGTATTTTGAATTTTTCACTTTACGTAGACAAAACAAGTTTTTGACAATTGGAAAAGTATCCACTTTAATCTGAATTTTTGAAAAATAAAGGTTTATTCTGAACAGCTTTTGCTTCACCTTTCTTTTTAACAATTGCAGCAATGTCTGGATCAGATCGTTTTAAATGTCGTATTAGTTTAAAGGATCCAGTAGATGTATAGTGACCCCCATGAGTAACTGGTGTTTCGGTAAACTCTTTTAGGCATGATCGAACTGACCATTTCCCATCAACTGTATTAACTATTTCATATTAACAAATGTAAGTACTTTTATCTTCAAAGCGAGTAAAATATTCAGGTACATGAGGTGTTTTCCATTTTTGTTTAGTTGACATAAGTTTTCTAAGGATATTAAACTTAATTAAAGTTATCTATAGAAGTATAGAACCCTTTTTATCGTTGAATTATAAATATGCATAAGCAAATTTCTGAAAAAGAGTATATATATATGTAGTGAGTATATATAGCATATATATATATATATATATATATATATATATATATTAACATATATAATTTATTTCTCTATATGTATTTTTATATATATGTTGGTTCAGCATATAGCAGGTTATATATATATATATATATATATATATATATATATAATCTCTTATAATAAATAATAATTACTTAATTTTGTATTCTTCGCTTGGAGCTGAGCAGCGTCTTTTTCCTCGGCTCCGGCTTCGCTTTCTTCTGGCCCAGCCCCAAAGATTTCGGCCCGGCTCCACCCAAACCTTGTGACTCCCTCGATCCGCAGCAGCCCTGAATTACACACAATTGCAAACATTTGCAATCTTTTGGTGAAAAGTCTTTTTTTTCTGTGGATATGCATTAAAAGAAAAAAAAAAAGAGTTCAGGAGGCTAAATTTCCGACAAACGATCATTGAATTTTTTTTTCCTTAAATATAATATATATATATATATATATATATATAGAAAGAAAGAGTATATATATATATATATATATATATATATATATATATATATATATATTTTTTTTTCTATATATATATATATATATATATATATATATATATAGAAAGAAGAAAAGAAGAAGAAAAAAAGAATTTAAATATCTGAAGCATTATAATGGTACGAATATTTTATTTTTCTTTGAAATAAAATGAAAAAAATTCCTAATTTAAATACAAGAGGACATGAAGATAAAATAAACATGAAAATACAAGAGTAAATGAAAAAATTAATAAGAAACTCAAATCTTATATATATATAGTAGTTATTATATATATATATATATATATATATATATATATATATATATATATATGGTTGGTTAGAAGAAAGAGTATATATATATATATAAAGATATATATATATATATATATATGGTTAGTTAGGTTATTATATATATAGTATATATATATATATATATATATATATTATGTATATATATATATACATTTATGTATTTAAATATATATATATATACATATGATATATATATATATATATGTTATGTTATATATTATTATATATATATATATATATATATATATATATATATATATATATATATATATATATATAAATATATAGCCATATATATATATATATATATATATATATAGTTGAGTAGCAGCAGCAAAGTATATATATATATATATATATATATATATTCTATATATATATATATATATATATATATATATATATATATATATATATATATATATATATATATTTTTTTTTTTATATATAACGAAGTGGAAAGATATATATATATATATATATATATATATATATATATATATATATATATATATATATATATATATATATATACAGTATATTAGAGATGGACCGAATATCTAATTTTATTATTTGCAAATGCGAATATTGTGAGAATAATTTTTTTTTACTATTCACGAATAATGTGAATACGAATACATTTTTTTAACGTTCTCGAATTTGAATAGATTTTCTTAATACGAGTGAATATTCGCGAATGCTAGTGCCAATATTACATTTGGCCAGTATGTGCCCTTTTTATATTATAAATGGAATATTTGTTTTTTTAAGATTCCAGACATATATAATTAAAGAATGAAACACATTTAATTTTCTATGCTTCCAGGATGCAGGACGATAACTCATTCTTACACGCATCCCACCAACCTCTTTCCCCAATCTTCTCCCTTTGAAAGAGGAAAGCAACTTTATTAATTTATAGAGCTACAATTGAAAGCCTAATCAAAAGATGAAATAAATTAGTGAAAGGGTATACTTCAAAAGTAATAACTTTTCAGCATTTAATTCTACTACTTTTTTCATCATAGATCAGACCATCACTACTAAAGAGAAATTTACTGATAACACTTTATGGCGGACAAGCAAGGTAAATCCTTGCTATCTGGCGATTTTTGATGCTTACTCAGACAGCTAATCATCTTTATCATCTCTGCTTGAATATAAAATTACATTCATGACTCGGTGACCGTATTGCTTGTAAATGGTTATTAAGCAAAGTTTTTTGTTCTTTGTTTACCCTTAACTATTTTGGACTTGTATTTTTGAATTTTTGACGCTGACTTTAACCCTCTCCGTATAATACTAAGAAGTAAAAATTTTGTTTTGTATCTAGAGTCCAAAAACTTACCTATGGAATACTATTCGCTGCTCTCTTTGTAATCCAACCTTTGGTTAATTTCTCTTAATATCGTCTTTCTTATCATTTTTATTTCTTGACTGTAATTGTCTAAGGATACTAATACTCTTTTCAGAGTGATTTCGAGAGGGAAGACGTCCGCTATTGATGACGAATTTTTGCAGATTATTATAATGATATCTTTAAAGAGTTGGAGTATTATGATACAGTTGTTTAAAATAGAATTGTCAAGGGAAGATAAGAAATTTATTTTTTCATCAACAGTCAGATTCATTAAGTTCTTTTATCCTTGTCATCCTTTCAGTCGTGGTAACGTCACGTATTACTGAAAGTTGTGGTACATTAATTCTGCCTTGTATTTTCTATAGCTCTTCTTGAACCATGGTCGAATGATTAAAGTGTGTCACAGTTGGACTACATTTAGAGAAAATTTAGCTGACTGATGCTTGAGAAGTCACACCATTTCTAATGATAAGGTGCGGTTGATAACTGACGGAGTTAGTGAAATTCAGTCAAGAAAGATTAGAGCTTTCTTTATATTGACACTAGCATCTCTCATGATATAGTGAATATCATCTAGAGCAGTGGTCTCCAAACTTTTTTGATCGCGTACCTCTAAGACGAAAATAATTCTAAGTTGTACCCCTTTATAGGCCTGTAATATATATATATATATATATATATATATATATATATATATATATATATAGACCACAAATATATTATATATACACATATATATAATATATATATATGTAATATTGTAGAGAATATATATATATAAATATTATATATATATATATATATATATATATATATATATATATATATATAATATATATATATATATAAAATATATATATATATATATATATATATATATAATTGCGGACAAATTTAATGCATCACCCTTAAATATAATGTAAACTCTTTCATTTTTGGAAATGTAAAGGTAGAGTTTGGTTTTATTTGAGTCATACCTAACTTCGGAGTGTATACCGTATGTAACTACACCGTGTATGGAACTAAATAGCATAATAAAGACGACCAACCAAATTACGAAATCCCGAAAGTACGTTCATAGGAGAACAAGATGGCAAGACACCAACCAACTAACGAAACAAACCCTATGCTGTAAGTCGTAGCTTGACAAAGACTGTCACAATGCAAAGACATCGTCAGAGAAGAGGAACGCGCCAAAGGAGTTATAACACTGTCGGAAGCAGGCCATTCTCAGAGGCAGGTGGCTCAGCAACTCGGGGTAAACCAATCGACGGTCAGTCGAATCCTTCGTCGGTTCAGGGAGACTGGCAGCAACCGGTGACGACATGGTCAGGGTCGCCCGATGGCGACGCCCGAGAGAAATGACAGATTCCTCCGTCTGAACATAAGAACATAAGAAATATAGGGACAGTAAGAAGCCACATATACCTATCGAGACTGTCCCAGTGCTTCGTGATCATTTCCAAACAAGCGTACAGCTACAACACAGGCTCCTTGAGCTCAGACATGTGCCCATTTCCGAGCGTACAGTGAGAAGACGACAGAATGAACGTGGAGTACGTATTACAAGGTCTGCCATCGGCCCTCTCCTGATCAGGGAGCATCGGGTTGCGATTTCATTTTTCACAAGCGTATGGAGATTGGACACTCACAGATGAGTCGAGGTTCACAATACATGGACCAGATGGACGTCAGTGAATTTGGAGACGTGCAGTTGAGCACTTTTCTGCTTGCAATATCTCCCCAAGGATTCCTTTTGGAGGCGACTCTGTGATGGTGTGGGCAGGCATTTGTTTGGGTGCTCGCACGGCATTGCATATCGTGAGCAGAGGAACGCTAACGGCTAAAAGGTATGCGGAAGACATCCTCAAAGAGTATATAGTGCCTTTCGCGTCCTTCATTGACGTCCAT
>JABUQX010006012.1:32500-35000 GCA_015478945.1 Trachelipus rathkii
GGCCGCGGGTTCCCCACTCCTGTCTTAACCTATCTATTTCTCTTAGAGCAATTTTCACTCTACTCTCACCTTCTCTGTATTTCCTTTTTTAATTTTATATCCAACTTTTGTAGTATTTCTCACCACTTCATCATCACTCTTTGCAGAGTTTCCCATCTCTCGAGGTACTACTATGTGATGTGCATCAGGGTATGCTGGTATCATTTCAAGTTCTTCTCCCAAATTTATTTCACTATATGCATTTCTTCATGTATATAATATAGAGTACAATGGGTGATAGCATTCCACCGACCACAATTCCCGCAATTTCTGAGAATCAATCGCTCATACCATGAGCTCTTCCAACCCCACTTTTAGTTGTTGCCAACCTATTTGTAATGACTCTCGTCAACTTTCGTCTGCTCCAATAATTAATAGTCACCGAGAGTTTCCCAAAATTTTCTCTGGGTTCTGTATCAAATGTCTTCTCCGAATCTATAAATGCCACATACATTTCCGATGCCCAAGGCTAGTTTTTTTTTCTATTAACATTTTATTTTTATATATATATTATCTTTTTCCTTAACTTCTCCCAGGTTTGACTGAAAAAAAAATTGACTGAAACATTTTAATTTGTTCTTTCTCTCACTCGCTACACACATACCAATAATATATATATATATATATATATATATATATATATATATATATAATATAATTATATATATATATATATATATATATATATATAATATATATATATATATATATATATATAATATATATTATATATATTATAATTTTTTTTGCTACGTCCCGTATTAGGTATGAATGGAGCGTGTTGCAGGCAGAAGGAGGGAAAAGGAGTTCAAAATAAGAAGGGGGGATATAACATGGATGGTTATATTTGTTAGTGCGCAAGAAGTGGTGAAAAGGGGATTATGGGGACGAGTAGTTGTTTAAAATGAGAGAGAGAGAGAGAGAGAGAGAGAGAAGAGAGAGAGAGAGAGAGAGAGAAGAGAGAGAGAGAGGAGAGAGAGAGAGAGGGAGAGAGAGAGAGAGAGAGAGAGAGAGAGAGAGAGAGAGAGAGAGAGAGAGAGAGAGAGAGAGAGAGGCGATAGATGAGAGAGAGAGAGTTTTGTGAGTTGGGGCAGATGGAGCTATTCTACTTGGGGGTTTAAAATAAAATTAGTGGTTTTGTATGTGGGTGTGTGTACTTTAAATATCTTTATACACCACTGTTTTTTTTTCTTTAATAATACACATCTACACTAGAATTCTTACTTAGAGTACAAACATATCGCATACCATATTTTCAACACACACACACCACCACAGTCACACTAACACACCGCCTACACACCCTTAGACCGGAACCCACCACACAAACACACACACACACACACATATATATATATTATATATATATAATATAATATATATATATATATAATATATATATATATATATATAATATTATATATATATATATATATATATATATATATATATATTTATATTATATATATATTATATATATATTATATATATATATAATATGATATATAATCAATTATATCGACTCTGCCAAAGCCCTCATTTAACATAGGGGAGGAGATACATGGAGGGGGGATAGGGGATACAGAAGGGACAATTTTGTGACGTCATCAATCATTTCACGTCGCCAAGGTCCAACATTCCCTATGGAAAAATGTTTGAATGTTGAGAGACTTTGAAACGTGGTGAATGTGTTCAAAAATTTTCGCAGTAGTTTTGTTTATTACATGTGAATTTTTATTTGTTCTTAAAGAGTTTTGTGAAGATATTTTTTGGTATTTGAAGTGTTAAATTGTGCTTTCATATAAATTGGAAAAAGAAAAATTGTGAATATACTTTCCGTATTTTGTGCACATTCGAACAATTCTTTGGTTTATTGTTCCAAAAAGAAGTTTTTTTAAAGTTTCGGAAAAAGCCGCGGAAAATATAACTCATTTGAAAAGCACATGCTTTTTTTCATTTTGATATATTTGTAAATTGGCTAAATAAGCTTATTAATGAAAATGAGTTTAAAATATTTATAAATGTAATTATTTTATCAAAAACCGGCTTAAATATTGAATTGTATTATGGGGGACTTGAGGAACTGGGGGCCTGTGAGGCTAATTTTTCACTCCAACAAGTTCATAGTGGCCGTAACTCTTCTTGGATGTCAGATTCGTTCTATGAATACTATGCTTGTAATTTACTTAATTGCGTGTCCTAAATGAATAATGTTAAAAATAACATATTTTTTGATAAACTACAAAAAAAATATTCAGTTAATAATAATTAAATGTGGCCAAAATGTTTATTAATACAAATAATAAACTAACTTGCATAGTTTTGGATAGGGTTTCGCCCTTATTGAGCGGGGAATAAAACAGAGAGGCTATTGGAGGGAATGGTTGGGGGAGGGTTTAGAGTTAGAATGGGAGGGAGAGAAACGGGAGTTAGAAGATCAATGCTCGCAGTTGATGTTTGT
>JABUQX010006012.1:37500-42500 GCA_015478945.1 Trachelipus rathkii
TGACCCAAGAAATAATTCTAAAAAGATTTATTTGTTTTACTAAGTTTTGTGAAGTTTCAGAAAGTCGATTTTGTGTATTTTTTATTGTCTTAAATGAGATTTTTTTCCATTTTCTCCAATAATTTTCAAAAAAATTTATTATTTTATCTTATAGAGTAAATTATTTTTTCATTAGGTATTTATGGAGTTACATGAAAACTTAAACTAAAGAATACCATAGGGTAGATGCACAGCAGGTTGCCGTAAATGCATAGAAGACCGCTCGTTGAAGCGCTCATTCCAAATGCGCGCTGAGCGCGAACGGTGCCTTGTAACAACGTACTAATGCTGCGCGCGAGTAATTTGGTACAATAAAGGTATAACTTGGTCTCCCGACTCTCCCCTAATGCTACTTTTTGGAAATTTTTTTTTTTGTAAATCACGGCCCTTTAGTCGGGTCATAAGCAAACAAAAAAATAATAATGTAATTCTAATAATAAAAGTTTTTATTAAAGTTTGAATAAAGCTGAGTCAGCCTGACCGTGGAGGGGTGAAGCGGACCACCATTGAGGGTTGACTCGGACCATCTGTTTAAATTCGTCTTTTCGTAATAATTTCAAATTTTATATTTTAATTTTTACTTTAATAAAGATTAAACCATTGAAAATTTCCGTAATAAGTATAAAAGTCAATAATGATAAATAAAATACGAATAAAAAATTAAAAAATAAGGGGGGGGGGTGGTCCGATTCCAACCCCTCTCCCCTAAAAAATTTTGACACATTTTTTGAACTCGTTTTTTTTAATTAAAATTTTCAATTTTTTTAAAAAATTTTCAACTTAATATATTATTATTTTTATTACTTAAAATTAATTAAAAATATAAATGTCAATAATAATACGTAAAATTTGAAAAACATGGTGGTCCGAGCCACCCCTCCATCAATTTTTATGGCGGGGTGAATCGGACCAAGTTAGGCCCCGTTTTTTGCCACTAAATACTGCTTGGATCAAAAAATTTACCTTTGCCCAGTTTAAAAGCTAACATAATCCGAGTTGGTATCACTGAAAAAAAATAATTAAAATCGATCCACAATTTTTCATTTAAATAACGAAGTTAAAAAAACCTACGCTTTTTCAAAGTGAAGTTCTATTGAAGAAAATTTTGTACCCTAATTTCTAACATTTTTTAAAAATATAAAAACTTTCTAGAATAAATAGGATCTAAATAAAACTTGTAGTACTACCCTGCTGGCCTAAAATGAGCGAAAAAATTTTTTTTTTTTTTTTTATTATTTTTTTTTTTATTAAGTGGACCGAATCACCCCTCCTAAAGAGGCGGGCCCGGTCACCCCGCCCGACGCTATATATATATATATATATATATATATATATATATATATATATTATATATATATATATATATATATATATATATATATATAATATAACTTCCCACGCCAGAACCTCTATTTTTTAAAAGTTCCAGTTCCGGCTGGAACTGGAACTTTCCACTTTTTCAATTATCTTTAAAAAAAAGAACAAAAATTGAGATTTGATCAAATTATGATCAAACTCAACTAAAAAAGTTTGCTTTCACTAATTATAGTGATTAATAGACTAATAGTGCACAGCTTCTTAAAGTTAACACAAGAAAGGTTTATCACAATTCACAAATATGTATTTTTTTTTCCTTAAGTTAAAATGTTTTTATCAGAGAGAGAGAGAGAGATACGCTGGTTTATATACATGCTCCGAAATATGTTATTAAAGCAGTTTTTGTTTTTGCATTTGTTCTTATGAAACATTAGAAATGCTCGAGTTTGCATTTTTTTTATCAAACTATGCGAAAAATTGTGAAAAATGCTCACCAAACGTAAGGAATTTCCTTAATTCTGTAAGAGTGCTATTTTCTGCGCTTGCCGAAGCTTGCTGAAAAATGTAAAAAGATGGTGGTGACGTTGTAGGCCCGTTTGAATTGATGAATGTTTCATTCAATAAAATTAGCTTTAAATCTAATTTCTTCCAAACGGATAAACTCCATCACAATAGTTGATCAGTTATTTGTAATATGAAACCATTTGTTATTTTTTTAAATTTCTGTTTATTCCAAAACCACATACTCCATCACAACAGATGATTTCAATTGTTTGTAAACAAAAATGACTTATGAGAAATCCTGTTCGTTTATGCACAAAATTTGTGCTTAAACTGGGTAAGCATTCCTTATCGAGCGTAAGCTCAAAAACGATAACTGTCTAACTCGATTGACAATATCGCATTACAAACTTGAGCAAAAACCTACCTTTTTTTGCTCTAGCGATATCATTTTCTGATTTTTGAATTAAAAAGACCCGCAAACTTTTTACAGGACAATGTTCCCAAGTGGATTATAAAGAGAAAATGAGATTTTTAGATTATTTCAGTCCCTCTTATCTTTATTTTTACAAATTTTCTCAATTTTCCCATTAATAAAAAACTAACATAGCATCATCGTGAGGTGAAAAATTTTAATCTATAGTTATATTTAGCATTAATATATATATATATATATATATATATTATATATATATAATTTAATATATATATATATATATAATATAATATATATATATTATATATATATATATATATATATTTAGAAGATGAACCGGAACCAGAATTATTGGTTCAGACTGGAACTTTCTGGAACCGGAAAAGTTCCGGTTGGAACCGGAACTTATCGACTTCCACTACACCTTACATATTCTACTGAAAACTTATCTGATTAACGAAGTGGAGTTTTTCTAGAAGTAAATCTGGCCTCTTGTTATATCAATATTAGTGAGCTTAGTTTCTGTAAGCCAAAATTTGGATAAGGGGATCAGTAAATTTATTAGGTAAAATAGGAATATAGCTACTATATAATATAAAGTTCTATGGGTCTTCAAAGTTTAAAAATCAGAAATGATATCGCTAGTAGCAAAAAAAGGAGGGTTTTTGCTCAAGTTTGTAATGCGATATTGTCAATCGATAGACAGTTATCGTTTTTGAGCTTACGCTCGATAAGGAATGCTTACCCAGTTTAAGCACAAATTTTGTTGGGCATAAAACGAACAGGATTTTCTATAAGTCATTTTTGTTACAAACAAATTGGAAATCCATCTTTGTGAATGGCAGGTTATGTGGTTTTGGAATAAACAGAAATAAAAAAAATAACAAATGGTTCTATTACAAAATAACTGATCATACTAATTGTGATGGAGTGTTATCCGTTTGGAAGAAATTAGATTTAAAGCTAATTTTTATTGAATGAAACTATTCAATTCAATTCAAACGGGCCTACAAACGTTCACCACCATCTTTTTACATTTTTCAGCAAGCTTTCGGCAGCCGCAGAAAATAAGCAGCGGCGAGCGAGAGAGAAGGGAATTCCTTACGTTTGGTGTGGCAATTTTTTCACAATTTTTCGCAAGTTTTGATAAAAAAAATGCAAACTCCGAGCATTTCTTAATGTTTTCATAAGAACAAATGCAAAAACGAAACGCTTTAATAACATATTTCGGAGCATGTATAAAAAACGCAGCGTTCTCTCTCTCTCTCTCTGATAAAAACATTTAAAAAAAGGAAAAAAAAATACATTTTTGATTGTGAAAAACCTTTCTTGTGTTAACTTTAAGAAGCTGTGTACTATTAGTCTATTAATCACTATAATTAGTGAAAGCAAAACTTTTTAAAGTTGAGTTTGATCCTTTTTGAATGATGTAATTAGGCTTCGTACTTTTAAAGATCTTTTGAAAAAGTGGAAAGTTCCAGTAAATTGGTTCCAGCCGGAACTGGAACTTTTCATTCATCGAGAAACTACATATAAATAATTTATATAAATATATATATATAATATATATATATAATATATATATATATATATATATATATATATATATATTATATATATATTATTAATATGTTATATATATATATATATAGCGTCTTTAGGAGGGGTGATTCGGTCCACTCTAAATAAAATAAAAAATAATAAAAAAAAAAAAAATTTTTTCGCTCATTTAATAGCCACGCGGTAGTACTACAAGTTTTATTTAGATCATATTTATTACTAAAAGTTTTTATATTTTTAAAAAATGTTAGAAATTAGGGTACAAAATGTCCTTCAATAGAATTTCACTTTTGAAAAATGTGAGTTTTTTTAACTTCGTTATAAAATGAAAAATTGTGGATCGATTTTAATTATTTTTTCAGTGGATACACTCGAGTATGTTAGCTTTAAACTGGCAAAGTAAATTTTTGATCCAAGCAGTATTAGTGGCAAAATCACGGGGCCTAACTTGGTCCGATTCACCCCACCGTAAAAATTGATGGAGGGGTGGCTCGGACCACCATTGTTTTTCGTATTTTACGTATTATTATTGACATTTTTATTACGTATAATTAATTTAAATGTAATAAAAAGTTACTTATATTAAGTGAAATTTTTTTAAAAAATGAAATTTTAATAAAAAAAACGAGTTCAAAAAAGTGTCAAAATTTTTGGGCGGAGAGGGGTGAATCGGACCACCTTATTTTTTTTTTGAATTTTACTTATCAATTATTTTCATTTTAATTACTTATTACGAATTTTAATATGATAAATAATTATTATATTAAGTAAAAATAAAATATAAAAATGAAATTTATACGTAAAAGACGAATTTAAACAGATGGTCCGAGTCACCCCTCAATGGTGGTCCGCTTCACCCCTCCAACGGTCAGGCTGACTCGGCGTTATTAAACTTTAATAAAACTTTTATTATTAGAATTACATTATTATTTTTTTGTGTGCTTATGCCCGACTATAGGGCCGTGATTTACAAAAAAAAAAATTTCAAAAAGGGCATTAGGGGAGAGTCGGGAAGACAGTTATACCTAAAGTGGTCCACGTCACCCCGCCCGACGCTATATATATATATATAAATTAATGTTGCTCACTCGCAGCCCAGGTTAAGTTGTTACAAGGCACCGCTCGCATGCAGCTCGCATTTGGAGTG
>JABUQX010006012.1:47500-53121 GCA_015478945.1 Trachelipus rathkii
TCTGCAAAGAGTGATGATGAAGTGGTGAGAAATACTACAAAAGTTGGATATAAAATTAAAAAAGGAAATACAGAGAAGGTGAGAGTAGAGTGAGAATTGCTCTAAGAGAAATAGATAGGTTAAGACAGGAGTGGGGAACCCGCGGCCTTAAAGTTGCATGCGGATTTCGGAGGAATTACACGTGGCCTTTTGAATGATTTCTAAACTTGAACCAGTATATATTTATTTTCCTTAAAAATTCGTTCTTAAAAACATTTTTTTCTCTCATCTTCGAGTGGACCTTTTAAAAATACGAAAATTAAATAATAATATATGAATAGAATACAGACATCTGCGGCAATATACACGACGAATGATTTCTTCTTCCTAAAACACTTATTATTGTTAATTTACATTCTCCTACCTCACCCAAATTAACATACCATTAAGATCTCAAATGATGGATACGCTCTTTGAGGGCTAATTTTTTACCACAATGTTGCAACCAAATATTGAAAAGCTTTTTCCATAATAAAAGAGCCACAACTAAATTATTAAAATATAAACTAACTCAAAGTATTAAAAGCGAATTCTCTTGATATATATATATATATATATATATATATATATATATATATATATATATATATATATATATATATATATATATAATATTATATATATATATTTATATATATATATATATATATATATATATAATTTCAATATTTTGAACGCAGCCTTCACATATACAAAAAGTTTCCCCCACCCCCTGCATGCTGTAAAGCTAACTGGGTGTTGTGGAGAGCTGAGATGGAGTCATGATGAAAGAGAAGAGAGTCTTAGGAGTTAGGACAGTTATATCCTATTATGAGGAACAGGCATGTTTCTAGGAAGATAATAATACTGATATGTTGAGAGATTTTAAGACTAACATGGCGGATGGTGCTAAGGAATGGACGACGCTGACCACAAGAACAAGGAGTAGGGTGAAGGCTACAAAGAGTTTTGAAATGGATTAGAGAAGTTATTAAGTGGAAGAGTGAGAAGTGTTAACATCAGAAGGTTAATTGAAGCGATCATTGATAAAGAGTAATTAAGATGGTACGACCAATTGCGTGAAATGAAAGATGTCCTGAGAGTAAATTGAAGGGATGGAATGGGATTTACAGTGGCTGTAAAATGATGGAGGGGAAGGGGGAGGGGGAGGTGGGACTCCATTGAAACAGGAAAGTGGGGAGAGGGATTCTTAGATCACAATTTAATACCCTCCCTAATATTTCTCCCTCCCTATTCCAGGAGAGGAACTGCTCTAGGTAATTAATACGGTATCTAGGATCCAGACGAGGGATTGAGCCCTAGCCACTTGCCTTGCCACTCTGTCTGTCGCTCTTTCCATTGCTTCACGGTATAATATATATAATATATATATATATATATATATATATATATATATATATAATATAATATATATATATATATATATATATAGTGTGTGTGTGTGTGTGTTGTGTGGTGTGTGTGTGTGTGTGTGTGTGTGTATACATCTACCAATGTAGGGCTCTCGCTCTGTCAGTTGGACCAGCATTTTCTTCCTTCTGGCCCCGAAACTCTTGATCCTAGATCACTCTAGAAAAACATTTCTTTGCACAATGGTTTCTGATGCCAGTCCTTGAGCTATACACTCAGGTAGGGTTCACCTTTCAGTGGAACTAGCACCTTCTTCCATTTGGCCTCGAAACTCCTTTTCTCCCAGAACTCTCCAAGAAAGAATTCGTGTTTCTAGGCGCATAAGATTCCAATGCTGGTCCAGGAGTTCTGGCAAGCAAAAAAGTAAAAGGACCTGGAACTATATATATATATATATTATATATATATATATATCTATATATATATATATAATATATATTATATATAATATATATATATATATATATATAATATATAATATATATTATATTTAATTAGGAGGACCGGGATGTCAAAATTTACTGTTGCGGATGCGGATGAGATGCGGATCCTTAAAAAGGATGCGGATGCGGATGCGGATAGCGGGATCTTAAAATAGATGAGGATGCGGATGCGGATGCGGATGTTTACTCTTTGAAGTTTTGAATTAAAAATTATATATATATATATATATATATATATATATATATATTATATATATATATATATATTATATATAAATAATATATATATATTATATACTATATATATATATATATATATATATATATATATATATATATATTATATATATATATTATATATATATATATATTATATATATATATTATATATATATATATATATATATATATATTATATATATATATATATATATATGTATATATATATATATATATATATATATATATATATATATATATATATATATATATATATATATAATAATAATTATTATATATATAATATAATATATATATATATATATATATATAGTTTTGTTCACCACCAACTCAACGGGCAGAGCCCTATTTAAGGAGGGGGTGTTGGCACACCTCAAATATTTCAATCAACTAACACAAACTAACGCAGATGAGCACAGACGCAGGCTTAAAAGTTGAGAAGAGATTAAATCTCAGCAGGAAAACACAGAAGATTGGAAGAGAATTCCCTCTGAACTGATGCGGCAGGAAAAGAAAGGTAGGCACCGCAGCGAACAAGCCTGGAGTTACAAATATCAACACAAAACTCATACGCCGACACAGCAAACTTGTGCTACGAGGGCCTCGTAAAAGTGGTGGTACGCGAGTGATAAGTTCCCTCGAACACCTGACGCTGCGGTACCTATAGAAAAGAGATAAAGCACCAACATCGCCGCTGTAAAGATAGGGGTCAGTGAACTGAAAGTGCAGAACAGTTTTAATAAAGCATTTTGGCCTTTGCCTCGACCCTATCCCAAGCCGGGTGAAACCAGGGCCCCCACTGATATGAAGTAGCAGTACTCCATACAAGGGCGGATGAGGCTTTTGTATAGCTGGAGCAACTGAGAAGAGGAAAAAAAGTCTCGCAGTCTAAACAGAACTCCCAGTTTCTTTGAGGCGCCCTAGCAACCGTTGTGATGTGAGGTTTCCCCAAGAACATTTATTTTTTTTATGTTAAGCCCAAGGATGTTTATATTGTCAACAGGAGAGCGAGAGAATCGTTGAAAGAGATTAGGAAAGTTTTTAGAAAGGTGTCTTAAGAGGGAGATTTGTAAGAAAGTTGGGTTTTTTAAAGAATTTGAATTTCACAAGGTTGTGAGACGACCCCACGGAAATTCTATCCAGATATAGCGAGAATAGAAATCGGAAAGATTAAAGACGAGAGGCAATTCTAGAAGTAAAAGAGGGAGCAGAATTGAAATGAGTTTGAGAAATAAAGGATCGAGTCATCGGCATACGAGTGGGTAGAGTTAGATTGTGCAGGTGAGATCATTAATGAAAGTAGGAATAAAGTAGGAGATTAAGACCGAACCCTGAGGAACACCACTTTTGACAGAAAAAGAAGTCGTCCCATCAACAACAGCCGATATTTTGTGATTTGAAAGAAAACTAAGACAATAAGTAAGCCAAAGAGAAGGAGGAAAAACAAAAGGAGGGAGCTTGGAGAGCAGTGACGCGTGTCATACCCGGTTAAAATTGCCTTGGATATGTCAAGCGCCACCCAACGCCAAGTCTCTCTCCGTAGTTCCTGAGGGAGGAAAACCATAAATCAGTTAGATAGAAAAGTATATCGCCAGTAGACCTCGAGCTCCGAAAGCCGTACTGGCAATCGGAAAGAAAGTGAATGAGACTCCAGATGATCTAAGAAAATGAGAGTTTGAGAAGGGTTCAAAGATCTTATGATAGAATACAAGTGAGAGCTATAGGGCGATAGTTAGGAAGGATCAGAGCGGTTTCCTTTTTTTTGGAATAGGTTGGGCATGTGCGTTCTTCAACACTGAGGGTAAGTTTTAGTATTGAGACATAAAGAATATAGTTGAGGGAGGGGCGGGGTCAGCACGAAAGCACATCCATCAAAACTCGGGGAGGAATGCCATCCGGGCCACGCCTTCCTAACGTTCAACAGATTTCAGGAGCCCATGCACCCAATCAAATGTAATCACAGGCAATGGGCATAAGACACCTGAGAGAAGAAGGAGGGGAGGAGGAGGAGGAGAGGAGGAGAGGAGGAAGAATCGTCCAGGGGTTGAGTTAGAGGAAAATAGGAAGGCCGAAGAGATTTTTCCTTTTCAGTTGGAAGAATTACAACAGACCACAGAATTCGAATTTAGAGGAGAAAAGACAGAATTTAAGAAGTTGTTAGAGATGTTTTTGGCAAGAGGCCAGAAAGATTTATCAGTAGGAGAATCAAGGAGGTTAGCGCACTTTCGTTTGATGAAAGCCCGCTTTGCTCGTCGAAGAGTAATCCCTGCAACGATTTTCTAGCTGAATGTAAAAATTAGCAAGAGTGATAGAAAAACGAGAATTTTTCCACCCCCGATAGGCACTGTCTCTAGCCTGAATAACCAGAGAGCAAGCACGGTCGAACCATGGAATTATGACTTATGAGGAGAGAAAGATTTAGTCGAAGAAGGAATGAAACTGCTCATCCCATCAACGATTAAAGCTCCCATCTTATCGGCAGAGCCGAAGCGTCACCAGAGGAAAAGCAGTCATTCAAATTATAGCTAGCGTAGAAGCGACGCAAGGCCCCCAAGTCGGCCCGATCAAAGTGCCAAAAAAAAACGAATATATATATATATACTATATATATATATATATTATATAATATAACATATAAATATATATATATATAATATATATATATATATATATATATATATATATAATATATATATATATATATATATATATATATAATATATATATAATATCCAAGAAATATAAATTCAAAATTACAATTATTCCCATAAACTCCCTTGATAAAGATGCCAAAAAATATTTATTTTATATGCATTTAATCAAATGTAGAAAACATCCGCACATCCTCATTTTTCTAAAAAGAGGATGCGGATGCGGATGCGGAATGTTGCCGTTAAGTGAGGATGCGGATGCGGATGCGGATGCGGATGTCAATTTAGGTGCGAATGTTCCACAAATGCGGATGCGGATGCGGATGTCATGTCCATCACTAATATATAGTATATATATATAACATATATTCAATATATATATATATATATATATATATATATTTATATATATATATATATATATAATATTATAATATATATATATATATATATATATATATAAATATTTCATTGAAATTTATAGAGAGAGGGAGCAGAGTGAGAAAAAGAAAGGGAGATAGAGAGATGAGAGAGAGAGAGAGGATGTAGTGCAAAAATATCTCATTTTTAATTTTTAAAAAACGAGCAAAAAACACAAAACCTTTTTTTTTTTAAGAAGATTATTTGGATTTTTTTTTTTAGAGTTTTCTACCTTTTGATTCTTGTTTAATAAATTATATTCTTTTTATTTTTATCAAATAGCATTTATATTAATTTTTAGTGCTAAATGAATGTAAAACAAGCGGTTATTTTTCTACGGTAACCCCCGAATCCGTGAATGTTGAAAAAATAATCTTTGTTTTTTGTTTTTAAAAAGAGCATCTGGAGTAAAATACAA
>JABUQX010006013.1:0-7500 GCA_015478945.1 Trachelipus rathkii
ATATAATTGGAAAAACTAGAGTATAATATTAATATATATATATATAATATTATAATATATATATAATATATTATATTATATATATATAATATATATAGTTATATATATTATATATATATATATATATATATATATAATATATATATAGTATTATATTATATATATATATATATATATATATATATAGATAGATAGATAAGATAGATAGATAGGATAGATAGATAGAATGATAGATAGATAGTAGATAGATAGATAGATAGAATAGATAATAGATAAGATAGATGATAGAATAGATTAGATAGAATAGATAGATAGATAGATAGATACGATAGATCGATAATAGATAGATAGATAGATAGATAGATAGATAGATAGATAGATAGATAGATAGATAGATAGATAGATAGATAGATAATAGATAGATAGATAGATAGATAGATGATAGATTTTAGATTAGATAGATAGATAGAATAGATAGATAGATAGATAGGTAGGTAGATAGATAGATAGATAGATAGAATAGATAGAATAGATATAGATAGAAATAGATGATAGATAGATAGATAGAAGATAGATAAGATAGATAGATAAGTAGATAGATAGATAGATAGATAGATTTAGATTAGATAGATAGATAGATAGATAGATAGATAGATAGTTAGATAGATAGATAGATAGATAGATAGATAGATAGATAGATAGATAGATAGATAGATAGATAGATAGATAGATAGGCTTTAATTCATTATTATCGTAAACATGTACATTTCTTTAAAAGTAATTAAAAAATAAATATCCAAAAACTAAAATAACAATAATAGTATCTTTCAGATCACCAGTATGGCTTTAGTCGTTCGAGGTCAACTGGTGTCATACTTTCCTATCTAACTGATTTATGGTCTTCTGTCTTTATGAACTATGGGGAGTCTTGCGTGCTGGGCTTGACATATCCAAGGCGTTTGACCGGGTTTGGCACTGTGTCACTGCTCTCTAAGCTCCCTTCCTTTGGGTTTCCTCCTTCCTTTGTTTCTCTTGTCTATTTTCTCTCTAATCGCTCTATATCAGCTCTTGTTGATGGAGCGTCCTCTTCCTCCTTTCCTTTAACTGTGGTGTTCCGCAAGGGTCTGTTTTATCCCCCAACTTTATTCCTACTTTTCATCAACGATCTCCTCAGCTGTACTCCAACTTTGTTCACTCTTATGCCGATGAATCAACTCTCCATTCTTCAACTCATTTCAAATCTGCTCCCTATTTTGCTTCTAGAGTTGCTTCTCGTCTTCAGCTTTCCGATTCTATTCTTTGCCGATACCCTGGATGGGATTTCCCGGTGGGGCCACCGCAACCTTGTAAATATCAACTCTTTAAAACTACTTCTCCAGCCATCTCCCCTCTTAAAAACACCTCCGACCTTTTCTATTTCCTTCGAGGCTCTAACGCTCTCTGTGAATAACATAAACATTCTTGGTCTTAAATATAAACAATAAATTATCCTTGGGAAACCTCATATTTCTTGGTTGCTAAGGTGGGCCTCAAGAAGCTGGGAGTTCTGTTCAGGTTGCGGGAATTTTTTCCGTCTGGACAGCTATCCAGTTATATAAGGGCCCCTTATCGTCCTTGTATGGAGTACTGTTCTCGAACATTTGGGGGGGCTCCGGCTCACCCTTATATTGGATAGGGTTGAGTCTAAAGTAAGAGACTAATGAACTGTCCCCTACTTTCAAACTCTCTTGACCCTCTATCTCTGCGACGTACGTTGGCTCTCTATCCCTTTTTCTATACGTACTACGGCGGCAAGATGCCTCAGGGGAGTTTGGACTCTTCGCATTCCTCCACCCTTGCGTCGCCCTCGTTGACAAAGGGTGCCTTGCTCTCGCACGAAATTTCTGCGTGAGTATTGCGAACCCAGACTTGTTCGTTGTGGTGCTTTTTTCTTTCCAGCTTTTTCTGCTCTGGGGAACTCCTTGCCTTCTTCTGTTTTTCCAACTATATTTAATCTTCCTCTCTTTAAAGCCCATGTCTGCACTCACCTGAGAACTTTGCGTTAGACTGGGGATTGGGTGGTTTTTTTTAATGTTTTATTTTCCGCCCCCTCCTTGAGAAGGGCCCAGCCCGTGAGTGGTGGTAATCTGTAAAAAAAAAAATGTAGAAATCATCTCAAAGAATCTTCTCTACTTTGAATAAACCATATTTTCGCTTTAAGGCACCAAGAGGTCATTGAAAATATTTGAAACGTATTTTGATTTAAATATTTTTCTAATATCCACCAGTCTACCTCTAATCAATAAGGATCGATTTTTATTAATAAATTCACATGGTCTATTAAATAGTCTAAAAACTGCATAATTTCATATAATTTAGATAATTTTTAAACAGCAACATTCCTAGACTTTTACAAACATCATGGTTACTAAATATCGTTGAAATTTTTAGGGTCTTCTAAATTGTATAGGGAAAGCCAGTTTCAAATTGTTTCATCAATTGACTACTATTAGCTAAATTAACCCATAAATCTGCTCCATTAAATGAGTACAGTATGATCTTAACAAATACAAAATCATTTCAGGATCCGGTGATCTAAATCTACGCAAAATAATATTAAACTTACCAAAGAATTTGTTTCTTGCTCTTTTAATATCCAAACTTTCTTCAAAATAATTATTGATTTAAAAATCCAAGTATTTAGAATGCACTGCATATCTTAATGAATCACCTGACAGCTTGAATTTCACTTGATTTTCTTTTATTTTGCCGTTTTTCTTAATGAAATTAACAACCAAACTCTTGTCATGGTTTATATTTAGGCATAAATCAGTTATAACATTTTCTGATTCATATAGAAGAGTTTGAAGGCCGCTAATTGATGGAGAAAGCAATACTAAGTCATCAGCATGCATAATAATATTTGACATACGATAGATAGATAGATAGATAGATAGATAGATATCTAGAATATCAGAATAGATTAATGTATAGATAGATAGATAGATAGATAGATAGATAGATAGATAGATAGATAGATAATAGATAGATAGATAGATAGATAGATAGATAGATAGATAGATAGATAGATAGATAGATAGATAGATAGATAGAATATGAATTAGATAGATAGATAGATAGATAGATAGATAGATAGATAGATAGATAGATAGATAGATAGATAGATAGATAGATAGATAGATAGATAGATAGATAGATAGATCATGAAATTTATAAATAACACAGAAAAGTTTTTATATCAAAATCCCCAGTTCTATCAATCAGTGACCAAATGATGAATTGTCATTTCGCAAATTAATTTATGATAGATAGATAGATAGATAGAAAGATAGATAGATAGATAGATAGAATAGAAAGAAAGAAAGAGAAATTGAGAAAAAAGAGATAGAGAAACAATAGATAGAAAGATAATAGATAGATAGATAGATTAGATAGATAGATAGATAGATAGATAGATAGATAGATAGATAAGATAGATAGATAGTAATAGATAGATAGATAGATAGATAGATAGATTGATAGAATAGAGATAGATAGATAGATGATAAATATATAGAATAGATAGATAGATAAATAGGATAGATAAAAAAGAATAGATAGATAGATAGTAGATAGATATAAAGAATAGATAGATAGATAGATAGATAGATAGATAGATAGATAGATAGATAGATAGTCTTTAGTCTTTAGTTTTTAGTCTTTATTTCTTTATTTCGTACACTGAGTACATTAAGAAAATATATATTACATTAAAATAAATTATATGCATAATATAAAATTATATTATATATTAACCTTGTTTAACCATGATATTTCGCCCTCATGTTTATCTTAATATTGATCTCCCTATTTTGAACAAATTTTATTCTCGCTTTGAATGCATCCAAATCATTATCAATAAATTAATGACTCATATTTAGTTGCAAATGTTTCTTTAATATCCTTAACTAAAATACCCCTTTTCAATATTACATTTTTATATACAAAGTTACATGGCTTATTAAATAATCTAAATACAGTGCTTAATTTCAAATTGTTTAAATAATGATCAAACATGAGCCATTCCAATGAATTACAAATAAAATGATTACTACTCCTATTCGAAATTCCATAAACTTTTTTTTAAAGCATTGTGAAAACTAACTTCAAACTGTCTGTAAACTTGACTAATATTATACTTATTCATCCATAAATTAGCTCCATAGAATGGCATACAAAATGATTTCATTAAGAAGAAAACAATATCCGATCTTAAGGAACCAAATCTTCTCAAAATAACATTAAATTTTCCTAGAAATTTATCCCTAGCTCGTCTAACATCAGATTTATAGCTTAGATATTTAGTATCCATAGAACATTTTAGAAAACCCTGAGAAATCCTTATTTTAACTAATTCATCCTTATTTTTAGTTGATCTATTACAAAACGCAATTACTGTACTTTTTATCTACATTTAATTTCAAGCATAATCTCTTAATTACATTTTCAGTTATGTCTAAGAGTTTTTGTAGTCCTTCTATTGAGGGAGCCAACAAAACTAGATCATCTGCGTACATAACAACATTAGACATGCTCATACCTAATCTCGCACCTATTTTACTATTTACCAATTCTTTTAAAAGTTCATCTATATAAATACAAAAGAGTAGAGGTGACAGAATTCCTCCTTGTCTAACACCATTTTTATCTTCCATCTATTTGATACATTATTTTTCAACTTAACATGAGCAAACTGATTGTTGTAAATATGCACTAAAATATTATGCATTATATCAGGAATTTTCAAATTATCCAATTTCCTAAATAAAATGTCATGATTGACTTTGTCAAATGCCTTCGAAAGGTCTAAGAATGCCGCATACATGTTTGAACCTCCCTCGATGTATTCTGCAATTATTTCCTTCAAAACGAAGATTGCAGTCTCTGTTGAGCAATTTCTTCTAAATCCAAGCTGTCTATCATCCAGAATGACATAATCTTTAATCCTATTCAGAATTCCATATTCAAACAGCCTTAGAAAGACAGATGACATCATCACAGGTCTAATAGTATTGGAATACAGAGAGTCCAAATTTTATCTTTTATAATCGGGATTATCGAGGCCCTCCAATAGAACACATCGAATATGATTGTGGGGCATCATACACGCATTCATGAATTTTGGCCATAATTTATACCATTTCAGTGTCCAAATTTCAAATGATATAAGTGAATCCCATCTGGACCTAAAGTTGGATTCATTTTTTAATTATTTCATTATTTTTCATAGAAGTGAATAATTCATAAACTTCTGTCCAATGAGCATTTTTATAAAAGCATTCTTAGTGTGAGATTGGCAAGATCTATCATCAAACACTTTTCTAAATATATTCGAGAATAATTCCGCTATATTCCATCATCATTTTCTTCATCAATCTTTATTACGTCTCTCTTTAAGGAAAGTAAAGAAATCATATCAAAATAATTTAATTTTTACCACTAAAAACTTTTGGCAAATTTTTCATTTCTTATCTCGTTTTCCCAAAATTTAATATTTTCAATTGAAATTTAAACCGCTTGTGATTTACAGATCCTGTCAAATTTCAGTATCCTGATGTCTCTTTCCTTTCTTTTTTCCATTCTCTAAAAATGCCAATTTACTCTTTATAAAAATCCCTTAATTTTTCATTCCATCCTGGTGTACATTTCTAACATTTTTAGTGACTACAAAAATCTTTTTACTTTCAGTTTGTAGAACTTTATATATCTTTATCCGAAAATCTTGTCTGAATTAAGTTTTTATCATTGCCCCATTTATATTTATTGCAGAAAGCAACCTCTTTTTCTAAAAATTTATTTTAATTAAGTGGGTAGTCAATATTAAAGGCATAATCATTTTTCTCTTTATTTTTGAGTTTATTCCAATGTAAAAATTCACTATTTACATCTTCTCAATCTATTAACTGATTACAATCTTCATTCTCTTAGTTTACAGGACTTTCGAAAATGATCATATAAACTATGAATCATATAAAATATCACTTCCTCAAAAATATCTTTCAAGTTCTCTGAAGCACAAACAGATCTAACCAGACTCGTATTATTGTTGCCGGAGACCAATAATAATGAGTCATCAGTAACTATTATCACTTATATAGATTATTTCTTTTGATAAATCATTAAACAGTCCTGCAAAATTGGATTCACGAAACTTGTATTAAAATCATCCATAAATTAAAGAATTATGTTCGTATTTCTCTGCTGCTTTCAACCTCTGTAAAGAATTAATTTATTCCAAAATTTTAACTTTATCATTTTTAAAGCAGGGCAAATAAACGTTTAAAATCAAAAACCTGTTAAAATTTACACTTAAAACTATACCAATTATATAATCACTGTGTAATACTGGTTTAACCATTCCTGATAGCTCTTTCCTCCATAAAATACACATTCCCTTCTTCGGTCTCCCCTCATGAATTACGTTTGTAACTTCTTTTTGAACAAATGTTATATTCTCCCATTTATTGGATAAATTTTCTATTAATAAACATCCTTTTTCATTAACATTTTCTCTTGTAATAATATAATATCATGATTAGACATAAGTTTCTTAACAACTTCAGAATTATTCCTAAATGAATTGCAATTATATGTAGCAATCTTTAATCCATTAATCGAAGAATTCATCATTCCTTTTTATTTTTATTAAAGAACTTTCTACATATTATGCCTTCAGGCCAAAAGTCTTCATTTAATATCTTAACTCTATTTTTCAATTCTGTAGTAATTTTAAAAGATTTAGAATAAAGATTTCTACAATTTAATTCTTCGATTTTTAGAAGTACAACTTTAAATTATTCCTGATATACTCTTTTATATGATCATCCTTAACAGTTAGGTCACAGCGACCGATATACAAATCTAAAACTGACTTAGCACTTCTCAAATTATCAGATGGGTTCAAATTTTTAGCACCATATTTAATATTTTTAAATTTTTTACGAGATCTTACTAAAGTGAAACCTTCATCTTCGTTATTTTCTCTATTAAACTCTGCTTCATTCTTATTTCTTTTCAAATTTATCTCTTCATTAGGAATCTTCACAAACTTATTTTTATTACTAATTTTTATCAATTTTTTACCTTGTTTAGATACAATATCTGCCCAGCTCAATTTACTAGGGTCGTATTCATTCTCAATTTCTTGATTAAAACTAATTTCCGCCAATTCATGACTTTTCTCTATCTGAGAAGCTGAAGATAGATAGATAGATAGATAGATAGATAGATAGATAGATAGATAGATAGATAGATAGAAAGAGAGATAGATAGATAGATAGATAGATAGATAGATAGATAGATAGATAGATAGATAGATAGATAGATAGATAGATAGATAGATAGATAGATAGATAGATAGTAGATAGATAGATAGATAGATGATAGATAGATAGATAGATAGATAGATAGATAGATAGTCTTTAATTCTTTTTTAAGAGTAAACATAGTACATTTAGAAGT
>JABUQX010006013.1:12500-15000 GCA_015478945.1 Trachelipus rathkii
TGATATTGGAGGCGGCAGTTACCCCCGAGAAGGGTGTAGAAGCGAGTACATGGAACATTCTTACGACTCACAGGAATAGGTGCGGTGAAGGAACCTGCCTTGATAATAACAAAGTTGGCCGACGAGCCGTTAGGTGAGGCGTTGTCATATCTCCTTTTTCAGGCCAAACTTCTCCCTCTCCTTAGATGGCGATTCTCTTCAGGCTTTTATTGTTCCCGAGTGACTTGGCACATGTTGCTCGCGACCTTCTTGGCTATGCTCATTATTTCTTTCATCTGCACCAAAATTTCCTTTTGAGTCTCCAAGAATTGGTTGGCTTTTTCCTCTCTCTCATGTGAGTGAGACAGTTTCTTTGCTGACTTCTATGGGTAGTTTTCGTCACATCTCAAGTGGTTGATATTACCCCAATATGGTCCCTCCCTCGGTTGGAGGGGCTGAAGATCAAGATTTTTGTGTATAAAGTTTTTGAATAAATTGTTGGCTTCGCGGAAGAGATTACATATATCGCTACCTTGGGCCAATGTATACAAACTCATTTGTAGAGAAGTAGGTAATTCATACATGTATAGTTCTTGAGCAAATTTTGGATTATTTTATACAAGCAGTTCAAATTTTTGTGGCCTAATACGTCCTTTACACGATTTATGTATTGATTTGATTATTCATTTCTCTGCATCCCTATTTAGATACATGACTCAGCCGTTGATGAAGCGCGGGTATGTAAGTTTCTTCTACTGTATCTAAGAGTTTTTGGTATGAGTCAGCTTGAAGAGGGAGCTAAATTGTGGATACCACGTTGTTTTGTGAGATGGAAGCTAGCAGGCGTACTCTTCACTTACATCATGGATCCCATTTAATTTAAATACAGCATTAGTTGCACTTAACCAAGAGACTACCCCATACGTATCGAATAGGGGAAGTTGGTTAAGGGTTAAAGAACTTCTCGTATTGTGACGTGGCTTCCCTTGATTGCGAAGCCTCGGGTGCGTGGGTGAATTGGAGGTGCCCGCCTTTGGTGAACACAAATGTTTCACGTCCTGATGGTGAAAGCGATTTTTTTGTGGGGAGATGGACGTCCTCCCCTGCTTTGTTTTCGGGGATACAGTTTTTCTCTTTCCTGATCCCAAGCGTGGGGAAGTTTTCTTTTTTCCACCCATTCTTTTTGAAAGATCAAGGAAAGTTTGTTTATATTTTAAATTTTAGGCTTAGAGAAGTTCGATTTTAAAAGCGGGTTTAGATTTGATCTTTTTCTTTAATTTTTTTAGCTGCACTTGTTCCGATGCAAAGACTTTCTCTCTCTCTTTCTTTTTTCTCATGTAAGGTTTTAAGATTCCAAACTTTCTTCACCCTATATCAAAGCTTTCGGCTCAGCAAATAAGAGTCACTTATTAAACTAGCACTTTCCACTTTTGTGTTTATAAAAAGCACTAACACAGTTAATTATACCCACTTTTAATTAATTTTGATTACAAAATACTCCAATTAAGGTCACTAAGTCACTCTAATGGGGTTTCATCAAAATTTGTACAGGGATACTCATGTCTAGTTATAATTACTTTGGGGAATTGAAAATGGGATTTCTCTATTGTTTATTTTATATGTTGTTAAAATGGAATAACTAATTGTTCTTTTCTAATTGGGCACAAAAGGTAATTAATAAATTTAATATACCGCAAAGACTTATTTATAATGGAATACACAATTATTGAATTAATATAAATGGCATTCTGTAGTGCCTACCTCTCTTGACAGAGGTTCTCAGCAGAATCCCGACTTGATGCAGGTGCCCTAAGGCGAGGGCCTTGCATCTAGTCACATTCAAATTCACCTCTCTCATTGGTCAACTTAAATGCTTTTTAACAGTTTAAAATATCTCAACAAAAGGCAGGGTATTACTTTAACGAACATTTACACTGGTGCACAGGAGGGTATGGAAGTCAGCACCCTTGCAAAAGTGCACAGACGTGATGGCACACACGCCATCGCATACACTCAAATAATGCACATAGAAATGATTACATATCAGTGCATATATATATATATATATATATATATATATATATATATATATATATATATATATATATATATATATATATATATATATATATATATATATATATATATATATATATATATATATATATATATATAATTTTTACTATATATATATATAAATATATATATATATATATATATATATATATAAGAACCGACTGAGCTTCCGAGTTTGAAAAGTTATTCCCATGTGAATAGTACTTCTCCAAACTTTATTTAGTATATTCTCAAAGTTATCCACAAACTTGAAGTTATCCGCAAACAAACTTTCAAGCGAGCAAAATACTTGAAAATACATTTGCAACTCCATGACGCAAATCAAAAAATAAAATCAAATTCCAGAAACTTTCGATAAAAATGTGATATAAGTCTTCGGAAAATCAAACACGCATTTCAGTATTAATAAAACTCTTAAAAATTCGTTCCATGTAAGACATCTGTT
>JABUQX010006014.1:0-22500 GCA_015478945.1 Trachelipus rathkii
TATATACTATACTATTCTATAGCTTATAATACTTTCATTACATTATTTTCCGTAGCCATTTATTATCTCTCTAGCCGCTCATGTCTGCCTTAACTAGTACCTTATGTTTTCCCCTCTGGTATGTCTAGTATGCTACTTAGTTGTTATGTATTGCACTTAGCTATACTTTAGTATGTTTTTATGTTTGATTATCATGTATCATTATCATGATTACTTCAGTATTACTGTATACTTGATATTCAATGTTGTTTGTTTATTATATCCACATGTCCTTATTACGTTGTTAGTTATGTCTGTATATTAAATAAGGTTTAATTTTGACTTTATACGTTAAAATTAGTTATTTTATATGTTGAGAAAAAATCCCAGTTTCATAATGATTTGTGCTAAGAGATCTTCCTCACTTTATTCTAAAAAAGAAAAAATTATATTATTACTATTACCTATTATTATTCTCCTATTATCATTTTATTATATCTCTTCATATATCTCTGTGTTGTTCCTGTAACTAATTATTATATATTTTCATAATATTTTCTATCTTCTATTTTATTATATATATATATTATTATTTATCTTTTAGTATTATTAATATATTCTATATATATCCTTTTTTCTTATATTACTATTTTATTATCCTATTATTTATTTTATTTTTATTATATTTTCTCTATTATTATTATTTACTACTATTATATTTTCTCTATATATACTTATATATACTATATCGGTATATTTACCTTTCTTTGTTTTCTATCTCTTATTTCTATTTTATACTTATCTTATTTTCTCTTTATCTATATCGGTCCTACTATACTATTATGCGTTACTTCTATTCTTATGACTATCGCCTATATTACTGCTTGTGGTGATTACGTATTGTTAATTATATATATATAATACCTTATTTATATATATAACTAGTACCTCCCAGCCCTATCGCGCCCTACCTTATTATGGTTATGCTACCCTTCTATTTCAGCGACTTATATTATAGTACTCTTAGTATTATTGTGAGTTCCTCTTTTAGCTTTAGTAATATGAGTTATGGTATTACTTCTGTATTTTCTGCCCTACACTCGTTAGTGCGTACTATTTCCCTGCCGATTGTCATATCCATATACTAGTTTTTATTACTGAGTTGATTAGGTATATTACCTATACTTATGATACGCTTACTTTTTATTGAGTTGTAGTTGCTCTTTTATTAGTCCTTCACAGGGGGGTCTTTGGATGTTATCTACTATTTATTTTAGCCTTATTATATATATATATATATTGTCCATACTATTGAGGGCTTATTTTATAGTTTCTTGGGTTTACTTAGTACTCTCTACCTTCACACTCCGCTAGTTTTATTTTAATTATTGTGGACTTTTCTTATTTATCTTCTGTTATCCTGTTAATTATCTTTTATACTTTATTTATATTAATATAATACCTATTTTGCAGTATAAATAACAAAAAATAGATGCTAGTTGAGTTGATTAGTCCAGTCACTCCTTTGTTTGTTCTTTATTGAAACAATTTGTGTATTCCCATGTCTGTTATTAATTTATTATATACTTTATATATATATTAATATTATTTTTATATATATCCTTACTTATAATTATATATATATTTCCTTACTTATTATATTCTTTTTATTTACATTGATTTCATTTAATTCAATTTTATCATATTATTCTTGTTTTTACTATTTATACTAATTCTATTCTATTTTTATATAATTATATTTCTATTATATAATCATATATTATATTCTTAATATATATTATCTTATTACCTATATTACTTTTATTACTACTTTTCTATATATTATATTTATTTTTATTTCTTATTTATATTCTACTAGTAAAGTTCGAGACTTATTATCTTTAGTTCTACCTTCCTTATATAATTAATTATTATTATAATCTTTCAGTTTTATTAGATGTTATATATAAAATAATATTCTAGTAAATCAATTATATAATATTCTATATTATAGTATATATATATATAGTATTATTATATTATATATATATATATATATATTATATATATATAATATATAATCAAACGCTCTTGAAATGTGCAGACATCGAAAGGATATGCACTGGATTATGGGATGCTCATAGTTAAAAAACTTGGAATTAAACACGAAATTCAAAGTTTGAACTTTAAAATCTGATTATCCTAAAACGATATTTTAAGTGCTCTTCTGTTTATGAACAACATAATGTGTACTTTAAGTTAGATCTATGCGAGCTTTCGCTCAAGCTAACACTTTGGGCCTCCTTCAGGTTAAGAGACTAGAGAAACTATCACTATGGCTAGGATTAGAGTGAAAATAAATTTATTTTATGGTTGGTTGGGAATTATTTGCGTTTGTAGCTGTTAAAAATATTTTGAGGAGAGGATGATGGAATTGGTTATATAATCCAGTTTGTATTTCCCTGGATATTTATTATAATTATTAGTGTTGTTAATATATATGGATTCATTAATTTTCTTTTTTTGTGTTTGATTTGAATGTTTCAATACTTGTATGTTGGGGGTTTATTCTGTGATTTGCTAGAGTTCGATGGTGAGTGAGGGATGAGTTTGTGTTATCTCTTTGCACGTCGTATGTGTGTTGGTAAATCCTACGGTTCAGGTCGCTTGCTTCGCCTATGTATATGGAGTTGCAGTTGCTACATGGTATTTGATAGACGCACTGATTTTGGGGGTTCTTAGGTAAAGGGGGGTTTTAAGGTGTGTTTTAGGGAGAAGGTGTTGTTTTGAGTGAAGGATATGGAGAAGGGTAGGAGTTTTTTAATATTGTGATCCAAATTGTAAGGTATGGGGAGGAAGGTTGAGTTTTTGTTGATTTTGGGTTGGGTTGGACTGTAGAATTTTTGTTTTGCTTGTTTGTAAGCTTTGGTAATAATGTGGGGTGGGTATTTAAGTTTGGTAAAAGTTGAGAAGAGGTATTTGGTTTCGGTAATTAGATTATTAGGGGAGCATGTTCTAAGTGCTTTAAGGTATAAAGCGGTAAGGGTGGCTGTTTTTGTGTTTTTTATGTGGGAGGAGAACCAGTCTATGTAGTTGGAAGGGGAAGTGGGTTTTCCGTAAATCGAAAAGGTGATGTCGTTTGAGCTGTTCCAAGTTAGCAAGGTGTCCAGAAAGGGTAGGGTACCATTGTTTGGGTGAATGTTGTTTATGGAGGCGAGGATGTCCTGAAAGTTTGTTTGTAGGGGGAGGGCTATGAAGATGTCGTCGACATATCGGAGCCATATGGAGTTTTGAAGTTGGGGGGTTGGGTAAAATGTGTAGTGTTCTAAGTTAATTCCATGAAGATATTGGCGATGTTAGAGGATAGGGGGAGTTTCCCATTCGCCTCTCTCGGAAGCGCAGGAAGAATTAAAAAAAATAGAGTGAATTCATCAAACATCAACGTAAGCTCTACTTTGGAGCTGATTATCCATGTTCATCCGCTATGGGCATAGAATGCCTTTGGGCAGTGCTGAGCACTAAGAAATTCGGAATAGACGTTAATAGGATGATTCAGAGAGCTGGAGTAATCTTGCAAACTAATTAGAGGGGTGATTGGTGGATTGTTGCGATAGCTGTGTTGTTTGGGTACAATATATTGAAGTATTGCTTTTGTTCCAGAATAGACATGGTCAAGGTCTCTTCTGAGTTTGAATTTTTGAACGGCTGGGGAGTAATGTGTTCTTTCGTTTTACAACCTTGATGTTTTGTCTTTGTAACGAATAATCTTTCGCTTCGATGATTATTTTTTTTCCTTATGGTCTTATGGAACATTTTTTTCTTCAAGAAAACAACATTTCCATTCGAACCAATATTAAACAGAAAACAAAAAGACAGTTCCTCTTGTGTGTTTGGAGATCCCTATTGGTGTAGGTGTTGTTGTCTTTATCTAGTGTGTCTCGCTCTTATTGTGCTACAATGTTTGCTTCAGTTTTTGTGTTTTGTATGTATTACTGATCTACTTTTAACAATAGCAAATGGTCGCTGTTTTTGAACATGAATATAGTACTTATACGTCTCTTTTATTTCGGTGGTTATATTTAATTTTTCGACATGTATTCTGATATTTCTTGATATGGCCATTTTTTTTCTGGTTCATCGGGAGTTTTGGTTACATCAGAGGGTCTTTGCTTTTCTGTATTACTTTATCTTTTCGTTATCGTAATATTTCGCCGTTCTGTCTTTCTTTCATTTTTATGTTTCTTTTTACTTATTGTTTTTTTTTTTTTTTTTTTGGTGTGGTTCTCTAATGAAATCTATTATCTATCTATGGCATATCATGATTTTCATTTGATTTTTTCTTTACTTCGGATTGTTACATTTTTGGTTATATATTGCTTTTTTGCTACATTCAGCTTGACTAATCTTTCCCCGTCTTTTTACGTCCCTTGTAGGGCCTATTTTTTGGAGGTAGAGAAGTTTAGATATCGTTTTTTTCTGTTGTTCTGGCTATCTTCTCGGATTTTCATTAATGAAATAAATATTATTGTTACCTTTTGTCCGAAGGTTTCATTAAGTGAGAACTGTTCTCTTTATTTTGTAGCGAATGAATGAATCATGAATTCAAGTGAATAATGTATTAAAGGAAGGTCATGGATAGAAGCTCTTCAAATCGTAAAAGAATTTAGGAAAAATGGTCATAAGAATAGTATAAAAATTTGAAATATGAGTTGTACTATTTCTCACACAAGTCTTAATTTATTTGATAAAATTAAAGTCTTCTTAGGAAATCTATGAATACGATTTCATACTGTATAAATTAGTCTAAAGAAATGGAAAGCAATGAGAGGATTAAAATATGTTTTATAAAGTATAATTGAATATTTCGTATTCCTTATTCAATTCATAAGATAGTTTGTATTTATTTTACAAAATTCGTAAGAAATGTTTACCATATTAATTGAATTTTAAAATTGTTTTCAAAGCTAGAGATTCTTAGAGGTAGTGTTTAAATTGCTGTATGTAGGGGTACTATCACTGGTTCCCATTAATCCTTTGGACTGTACACTCCAAAACATTTTGTTGCACAACTTTTATTTCCAGTCAATCACAATTCCGCCTCCATTATTGATCATTTCACCAGTAATTTCATCTATATCTGCTGATTTACCATTCCTCAACTTTCTCACTCTACCTATTGCTTCCCTCTTACTAATTACCCTAGCCATAAATACCTATTTCTACTTACGCCATCAAATACAAACACATTCTCTATCACCTCTTTATTCCAGTCAGTGTTATTCAGATTGAAGTTTTCCTCGCATAATCTCCACAAATCCATTTCATCAGTCACGAAATTACCATCAATATTCATTGTTCTTTGAAGATTCAACTTGCTCTCTTTCTTAACTTTCCGTACTTCTTTCTAGGACAGCTTATTATTCCCCTCTGTAAGTTTCATTCGTCCTCATTCCAAACGTATTCATACGTATGCAACTGTTGGTTCTTCTTTTCCCCTTTATATATTTCCATTCACCTTTCCTTCGTAATCACATCATTAGCTTTTAGCACATTTAACCATGCCTCTTTTTTTTTCTTTTATCCGATTGAGCTACATTCATCTATTCACTAATAACCTTCTTACTTCCTTCTTTAGTACAACCACATATTTCTCTTTCACTGATAACAGTTCTTGTTCTATCAGTGTTCAGATTCGTTCAGTTTCTTGTTCACATTCAACTGATTTATTTTCAAGTACTCTCACAAACTTTTCCTTATGACCTTGTTTACTTAACTTCTCACTCTTAATTCTCCCCACATCTTCCTTTTTTTCTTTCTTCCCCATCCAAGCTCTTACTAACTTAATTTTATATAAAACAACATAATGATCTGAAATTCCTATCCCCAACCCCTCCCTGACTTAACATCCATCACATATTTCAACAACTTCTTCTTCTTCATCAACACAAAATCAATCATACTTTTCACTTCGATACCATCTCTTTCTACACCAACTCTCGTGGATCTATGAATACTCTTGTGTTTGAAGAATGTATTACTTACAGACCTATATTTTCTCGCAGAAATAAATCACCTTCCTATCATACTCATTTTCACCCGCAACCCCAAAGGCATCTGTTATATCATCAATTTTTCAAGCACCAATCTAACCATTCAAGTGGTACAACACAATTAATCTGAAGCTCCCACTCACTCCGTTCAAAACATCGTTAAGATTGTCCCAGAAAGTTCCACTCTAATCAACATCACTCTCAGATGGACCATATGTTACAACCACACATTCCTTGACCTTCTCAAACATAAATTTAACTATTAGTATTTTAGTACTCAAACACAAACAAAATCTACTATAGCACTGTGTCACAGGCCACTTATCAGAATCACAACTCCTTCTCTCCCTTCTCACTCCTCCCCACTCTAGCAGATACACATTTTACCTTACATCACTATCTTCACCTCTTCACCACTTTCCTCCATCTTTGTTTCGGGGACAGCAAGGAAATCAAATTTACCCTTTCTAAATACATCCCCCACCTCTCTCCTCTTCTCGCAAAAGATACAAGGTCGCTTACTGTTGTCACGACCAGATCCGAGGCATGCATAAGCATTCCTAGCGTAAAGATAAGTGGCATTTGGTCTCCAAACCAACTACCACTGTCCTTTTACTCTCCTCTTACGACACGCAGAACGGGCGCTCTGGAAATTCATTCTTCCCAACACTCATTGATATGTATAAAAAAGTGTCATCTGTAATAGCGTTTTATGGTGTGAGTGATAACTTAGAACCCACTTCAGTGTTAGCAGATTTTAGATATGAGCGCAAGAGGGGCAAACCAATGGGCGCTCGTTATATATATTTGGATATACCAAATATATATATATATATATATATATATATATATATATATATATATATATATATATATATATATATATATATATATATATATATATATATATATATATATATACATATATATATATATATATATATATATATATATATATATATATATATATATATATATATATATATATATATATATATATATATATATATATATATATATATATATCTATATATATATATATATATATATAAAATATATATATATATATATATATATATATATATATATATATGAATATATATATATATATATATATATATATATATATATATATATATATATATATATATGCATACACACACACACATATATATATATATATATATATATATATATATATATATATATATATATATATATATATATATATATATATATATATATATATATATATTTATATATATATATGGATAGCAGAAAAAAGTATGGCATAACAGGAAATTTTGACATGTCATTATTTCTTGAAAAGTTTAAACTGTAATACCAAAATTTGCCATCTAATTTTAAAAACCAACAATACTTATCAAAATATATTGATATATATATATATATATATATATATATATATATATATATATATATATATATATATATATATATATATATATATATATATATATATATATATATATATATATATATATATATATATATATATTAATTTGGGGTACAATCCAGATGAGGAGCAGATTAAAGGCTGACATGTTTAGATACAGAGTTTTTGGAATTAAATTATGTGAGGATTATAAAATAGTATTTCTTATGTTTGGTGTGAGATACAAAGGACAGCCTTGTGAAGAAGAGCAAGCAGCTTGGGTGAAGTGAAAAAGATTCTGAAGACTCATCAGAACATTGGACCAATTTGTTGCTTGTTTGGTGAGAAAAACGATCTGATCCCCTTAAAAAGATCAGTGAAAAAGAAACTCTAAGAACAAATCAATGTCAGAGATATGGGTGTTTTCGGGAAGAAGTTATGTTTGTTTAAAGAAGGAAGGTATCTTAATAAACAACCTTGTTTCCTCTGACTCAATAAAAAAATGGGATAGAAGATAATAAAGTCAGTAGCCCCAACAACTCCTTCCTAGCATCAGTTGTTTTCAATTGGGGGAGTGGGGAAGTACTTTTCAAAATGAAAGGAGTTGTAAAGGGTTGAGTGATGAAGACCAAACTCAGAGATAATTTATTTGTTGAAAGATTAAAAGAGTGAACGGAGGCCTTCTACAACTGGTGATATAGATCGATCAGAAAGAAAGTCAGAAATAATGTGGCAGAGAGGAGCAATAGAAATTCTAAAGGAGGAGTGTTTATAAATCAGAGTCTTGTTCCAGACTCTATCAAAAGATTTCGTCACGTGTAGCTCAACAGCAAAAAAAATCACAGAAAGGCATAAAGTACCAGCAGTCAGAGAAGTGGGAGAGAAAATTAATTATGTTTTGGCAGCTACCTGCAGGAGAATGCAAAATGAGAAGCACGAGTTTCAAGAGCAACAACAGAGATGCTGGTACGGTTATGCAGCTTATATATATATATATATATATATATATATATATATATATATATATATATATATATATATATATATATATATATATATATATATATATATATATATATAAAATATATATATATATATATATATATATATATAAGTAAATGGAATGTCAGAGGAATAAATAATGAAAAGAAGAGGGGAGAGGTGGTGGATGTATTTAGGAAGGATAAATTTGATTTGTTAGCTGTGACTGAAACAAAGATAAATGGAAACGTTGAAGATGAGTGGTGTGGTGGGAATGGGTGTGTATTGGTGTGGAAAGGAATGGAAGGGGGAGAAAAAGAGTTGCGATTCTGTGGCACAGATCTATGGTGGATTTTGTTTGCGGGAATACTAGAATTCTAATGGTTAAATTTGAGTTTGAAAAGGTCAAGGTATGTGTGGTTGTGACATATGGTCCATCTGATGATGATGTTGAGAAGAGTGCGATTTTCTGGGATAATCTGAATGATGTTTTGGATGAGGTGAGTAGGAGCTTCAGATTGATAGTGTTAAGTGACCTAAATGGTTGGATAGTTGATCAAAAAATTAATGTTATAACAGGTTGCTTTGGGGTGACGGGAGAAAATGAGAATGGTAGGAAGGTGATTGATTTCAGTGAGGAGAGAGGTATGTGTGTAAGTAATACTTTCTTCAAACAAAAGAACATTCATAAGTATATATGTAGGTAGAGATGGTATCGACGTGAAAAGTATGATTAATTTTTTGTTGGAGAAGAAATGTTGAAGTATGTGTTGGACGCTAAATTAGTGAGGGAGTTAGGGATAGATTATCGGATCATTATGTTTTATGTAAGATTAAGTTAGTGGGAACTTGGATGGAGAGGAGGGTGATAAGAAAGTACGTGGGAAGAATTAAGAGTGAGAAGTTAAGTGAATAAGGTAATAAGGATAAGTATTTAAGAGCGCTTGTAAGTAAATCAGTTGAATGTGATCAAGTTGAAACTGAATAAATCTGGACGCAAATGAAGGAAGCATTTGTTAGTAGTGCAAGAGAAGTATGGCGATGTGCTAAAGTAGGATGTAAAAATGTTAACATTGAGTGGTGGAATGAAGAGGTGATGCAAGCGGTTAAAAGTAAAAAGAAGCGTAGTTGAATGTACTAAATGCCAATGATGGGGTCTCAAAAGAAGGGTGTTTGGAATTATATGAGGAGGAAAAAAGGAATACTAAATGATGCATACGTAGGAGGAAAAAAGAGGTAAATGAACAGTTTGGAATTAGGATAAATTGGGACTTGCAAGGGAATAGGAAACTCTTCTGGAAGGAAGCGTGAAAGGTTAAGAATGAGAATAATTAGAATCTCCTTAGAATAATGAATATGATTTTGATTTCGCAATTGATAAAATGAATGTGAGGAGAGTGTGGAGAGAACACTGAAAATCTGCATAACATTGGCAGTAAGGAAGAGGTGAGAGTAGATGTGTGTGGGTTTGATGGTGCAAGAAAAAATAGATATTTTGGGGATGAGGTAATTAGTAAGGAGGAGGTAATGGGCAAAGTGAGAAAGTTGAAGAATTGTAAATCTGCAGGAATAGATGGAATTACTGGTGAAATGATCAAGAACAGAGACGAAACGGTGATTAAATGGATTTGGAAGTTGTGTAACAGAGCGATTTTGGAGGGTATAGTTCTTAGGGATTGGAGGAGTGCAGCAATAGTACCCTTATATGAGGGTAAGGGCCCCTTACCCTTATTAAGGGGGATAAGGGGAACTGTAGGAATTATAGGGGAATTAATTTATTGAGTGTTGTAGGGAAGACATATGCTGGTATTTTGGTCGAAAGACTACGTCAAGTGACTGAGGGACTGACTGGTGAAGAACAAGGTGCATTTAAAAGCGGTAGAGGATGTGTGGATTAAATTTTTATTTTGAAACAAATGATTGAGAAAATGAAAGAAGAAGAAAAATATATAATTAATTTAGGTTTTATGGATTTGCAACAGGCACATGATTTAATTAATAGGAAAGCTCTATGGTAGGTGTTAGTGATATATAGTGTTGGTGGTAGGCTTCTGAATGGAATCTAAAGTATGTATGAAGGTAGTGAAGCTTGTTTAAGAATAAATGGAGTTGAAGGTGATTGGTTTAATATTAATAGCGAATAAGGGCAGGAATGTATCATGTCTCCTTGGTTGTTCAATTTGTATATGGATGGGGTTATGAAAGAATTAGAAGGGGGGGGTGGCAGGAAAAGGTGTTAGAATGATGGAGTATTAAAGAGAGTGGAGGGTGCCCTACTTGTTATATGCGGATGATTTGGTTTTGTGTGGCGAATCTGAAAAGAGTTTGAGAGGATTGGTAGAAGGGTTTGGCAGGGTGTGTAAAAGGAGGGGTTTGAAAATAAATGTGGATATGAGTAAGGTTATAGTAGCGAGTGGGGCGAATCCGCTGTGTGAAGTTTTAATATATGATGAGCAACTGGAATATTTAGGATATATGTTGGATGAAAAGGGTACGGATGACGCAGAGTGTAGTAGGAAAGTTGTGAATGGTAGAAGGTGGCTATTGCAATTAAATCCTTGGTGGATGTAAGTCTTGAGTGCACTAGGGTTTTGCAAGAAAGTATGTTGTTACCTGTTTTAATGTATAGAAGGGAAACTATGGTGTGGGATAAGATGTATAGATCTAACGTATAATGTGGTTAGATGGACAATCTTAGGGGCATGTTAGATGTGATAGAAATTGATAAAATGAAGAATGAACTTATTAGGAATGCTGTGAGGTGTGAGGAAATGAGTAAATGAGAGAATAAACAAGAGTATAATGAGATGGTTTGGTCATATGGAAAGGAAGGATGATAGTATGTTGGTTAAGCGGATGTATAGTGGGAATCGACCGAATGGGAAACCGAAGAAAAGTGGATTGAGTAAGTAAAGGAATGTCTGAAGGAGAGGAATGCGAGTTTGGCAGAGGCGAAAAGAAAGATGCATAATAGGAGTGAATGGTTGGGTTTTGTGAGGGGGTATGACTGTGAGCCTTGCCCAGGGGATGCCACAGTGAGGGAACGTCGCAGTCTCATGAAACCCTAGGGTGGAATTTTTTGACTGCGACGAATTCTCACTTAAGGGTAAAAGGTGATGGTAAAAGGGGGGGTAGCTTTCTTTTCGACTTGCATCCTATTCTCCTACTACTTTTCACCTCACCCGAATCTAGGGAAAGAAGGTGGATATATATATATATATATATATATATATATATATATATATATATATATATATACATAAACTCTCAAAAAAAATATATATATCTCTATATATATATATATATATATATATATATATATATATATATTTACTATCTTTATATATATATATATATATATATATATATATATATATATATATATATATATATATATATATATATATATATATATATATATATATATATATATATATATATATATATATATATATATATATATATATATATATATATATATATATATATATATATATATATATATATATATACATAAACTCCCTGAAAAAATTAATGCATCACTTGCATTTATGGCAAAATGACACTACAAAGTGGTTGTATTGGGTGTTACGTTCTGTTGTTACATACTGTAGAAAATTAAGTAACTACCGAAGTATGTAACAGTATGTATTATTTTATCTTGTAGTTAAATTATTTTTTCATTAGATATTTTTTGAGTTCAATAAAATTTAAAACAATACAATAGGGTAGATGCACGGCAGGCCGGCGTGTGCATGCATGGAAGATCGCTCGCTGAAGCGCTCGCTACAAATGCTCGCTGCGCGCGAGTGGTGCCGTGTAACAGCTTACTCGCGCTTATTTTATTTTTATACTTTGCCTACAAATAAAATTAAAATCTAAACTCGAAGTAAGACCTGTTATGAGCCTCATTTACACAAGTCACACAATTCGAAGATTAAATAAAAAATATAATTTGTTCATTCTAAAGAAGAGCTCTCTAATGTTTTTTATTTAGGAAAGTATTGTCACTAACTTATTAAATGGCAAAATAAGTATATATATATATATATATATATATATATATATATATATATATATATATATATATATATATATATATATATATATATATATATATATATATATATATATATATATATATATATAACTTTATATCTTTATATATATATATATATATATGAGCCCTGTTATGTTTAAGACTCCGTCAGTTCTTTTTTTTTTTGTTTTTAACATATTGCTGGTATATGATACTAATAATGAATTTCAGTGGTGATGGAATATTCAAAAGTTCGAAATATTTTAAATAATTATTTAAAAATCACATTTATATCAATAAAATTTTAAAAAATGAAATATCTCGAAAAGTACGACACTTACAGAAAAACCAATTACATATTTGAAATCAGCGTGTAAAGCTTATTACAAAAATGTAAAAAAAAAAATAAAACAAAAATTTATCTCAAAAAATAAAAATATCTCGAAAAGAACGACACTAACAGAAAAACAATTAAATATTTGGAATCAGCGTGTAAAGTTTATTACAAAAATGTAAAAAAAAAAAATAAAAAATAAAAAATAAAAAAAAATTAGGGGGCTCGAGCTGACGGGGGACAGAAGGGGGACGTTTTCCATACCCGTAGAGGGGGGAACCCCCGCGACACCAAATACCAAAGGCGGGGTTCGGAGACCCTCCCAGAGGGAAATGGTCCTACCCTATCGTTCCGAAAGACCGAAGACCAATACTATCTTTGCGGTTTACCATAATGGTATTCCTTTAGTTAAAAAAAAAAAAAAAAATTTTTAAACTGACGGAGTTGTAAAACGTAACTGGTCCTATATATTTTTGAATCATGTCCGTCACCCCTTAAATTGACTATTAGGATCATATACTAGAAATATATAAAAAAAAAAAAAAAAAATCAAAACTGACGGAGTCTTAAAAAATAAAACAGGTCCTATATATATATATATATATATATATATATATATATATATATATATATATATATATATATATATATATATATATATATATATATATATATATATATATATATATATATATATATATATATATATATATATATATATATATATATATATATATATATATATATATATATTTATATATATATATATATATATATATATATATATATATATATATATATATATATATATATAAAAAAAATAAAAAAAAATATATATATATATATATATATATATATATATATAAAGTGAAAATTAACTAACAAATCTATGGAAATTTCTAAATTTTAGAAAATTGGAGAAAAGGATATATTATACATGATCTTTATTTTTGAAGAATAATTTAAAGTTTTAAACTTTTATTCTTTTGATTTTATTGCATCTCTATAAGAAGAAAATGTTATTCTTTCTCGTTTTACAAAAGTAATGCAACGAAAGTTTCGAAATCCATGAATAAATTTCTTTTTATTTTGTAGCGAATGGAATGGATCATGAAATCAAAAGAATAAGAAAGGAGAGTTAAAGATAGAAGTTCTTAAAATCGTATAAAGAATTTTAGAAAAAAAATGGTCATAAGAAAAGTATAAAAATTTGTAAAATGAGTTATACTATTTTTGGACCTGTTATGTTTTACGACTCCGTCAGTTTTGATATTTTTTTTTTTTTTCATATATTTCGAGTATATGATCCTAACAACCAATTTAAGTGGTGACGGACATGATCTGTATCATATACGTTTACAGCTCCGTCAGTTTTATTTATTTATTTTTTTTTTTAACTAAAGGAATACCTAAGGGTAAACCGCAAAGATGGCAGGAGTCGGGGTCTCTCGGCCTTCCGGGGAACGACGGGGTAGGGCTATTTCCCCCCCTCCGGGGAGGGGTCTCCGGAACCCCCGCTCTTTGGTATTTAGGTGTCGCTGGGGTTCCTCCGCCCCTCCCTTACGGGGTATGGTAAACGTCCCCCCTTCTGTACCCCGTCGGCTCGAGCCCCCTAATATTTTTTATTTTGTTTTACATTTTTGTAATAAGCTTTATATGCTGATTCCAAATATGTAATTGGTTTTTCTGTAAGTGTCATACTTTTTGAGATATTTCTATTTGATTTTTTTTTTACATTTTTGTAATAAGCTTTATATGCTGATTCCAAATATGTAATTGGTTTTTCTGTAAGTATCGTACTTTTCGAGATATTTCATTTTTGAAATATTTTCCTATATAAATGTGATTTTTAAAATTATTAAATATAAACTTAATATCCCAATAACGGCGGCAAAATAAAAAAAAAAAAAATAATAACTGAGTCGAAAAACATAACGGCCCTATTTTTCACATAAGTCTTAAGTTATTTCAAAATTAAACTTTTTCTCAGAAAAATTAATCATAGTATTTCATTCTGTATATATTTGTATAAGGAAATGGAGAATAATGAAGTGAATAAAATTATTTTAGGCAAGTTTAACTGAATATTCCGTTTTTCTCATTCAATTAATAAGATAGTTTGCATTTATTTTTCAAAATTTTGTAATAGAAAAGTTTACGACATTAATTGAAACTTTAAAATTGTTTTCATAGTTAGGGGTTCTTAGAGGTAGTTCATAAATTTCCATCATGAGTATTTATAAAATGTGTATTATTAAAACAAAATTTAAAATTCTCTGAGCAAAATATTTTCCAGAATAATTTCCATTATCATTTAAATGACGCTTTTTATTTTAAACCCTTAAGAAATAAGGAATAGGTCTCAAAAATATTTTATTCGAAACTATTTTACTCATGCTAGGTACTTTTACTTTGCTAGACCTAGGTCAATTTTCATCGGTTTCTTTTCGAACCGGAAATCCCAAAGAATACATACACCTTTCCCATTTTTAAAGCTTTGTAAGATTGAACTAAATTTTTCTAGGAAAAGACTTTCGTAAGAAATGATATAATTTTCTTAAGACATTATAAAAGTTATAAACTGAAATGAATATCTTTAACTTGTAATTCATTCAATATAAAAACTCTCTAAACCATGATTATTGTTGAACATATTTTCAATTGAATTAACAAAATAAATACTTATATTCAACATCCAATGGAAAACAAATATAAATCTTTATTTTAAAATTATTTTAGAAAAGGACAAAAGGTATCAATTGATGAATATTCATAAACATAAAGAGTTCAAAAAGATTTAGATCCTACATTAAAGGATCAAATTAAATCTCTTTTATTGATGCAAATTCTTAAGACTAATTTCAAGTCTTAAGGGATTCACAGATTCATTAAAAGTAGAGCACATCTCACACATAACTTGACCTTTTTTTTCAATATAGTTCTCAACTTCTTAAAAGAAAAAGTTTTGATTAAAATTTCTGATGTTTTTTAATTCGATAATATATTAATTTAAATTTAGTTTTATTTAATGGATTGAAAAACGAGAAACATTTACACCCCTCCTCTAATATGGCTCTGCCAGTAATAAATTAAAACAAAATAAACAATGACATGTTGACTAATAAATGTGAAAAATCGTTTTTCATATCGCAACTTCATTGATTTATTTGGAGTAAACACAAGCTGACAGTTTATCTAATTTGCATTTTTTTATTATATCCGTACTATCTACTCTTCGAGTATATTATATTCATCGAATTTACAGTTTATATATATATATATATATATATATATATATATATATATATATATATATATATATATATATATATATATATATATATATATATATATATATATATATATATATATATATATATATATATATATATATATATATATATATATATATATATATATATATATATATATGGTAAATGTCTCTAAATGGATAAAACTAAGAAATGCATTTTATGATCCAAGGGAAAATTAGAAAAAGAGAGATTTTATTTCTTTTAAACTAAAATTTGTGAAATTTCATAAAGTCGATTTTGTGTACTTTTTATTTTCTGTCATAAATGAGATTTTCATTTTCAAAATTATTTTATCTTGTAGTTAAATTATTTTTTCATTATGTATTAATTGAGTTAAATAATTAAACAATACCATAGGGTTGATGCAAAGCAGGTTGGAGTACGTGCATGGCAGACCGCTCGCTGAAGCGCTCGCTCCAAATGCGAGCTGAGCTCGAGCTGTGCCTTGTAAAAACTTACTTGTTGTATATATATATATATATATATATATATATATATATATATATATATATATATATATATATATATATATATATATATATATATATATATATATATATATATATATATATATATATGTATATATATATATATATATATATATATATATATATATATATATATATATATATATATATATATATATATATATATATATATATATATATATATATATATATATATATATATATATATATATATATACCGGTATATATATAATGTAAATATACCTATTGATTAAACCTTTTCACCTCAACATAAAAAATTTTTATTTAATGGGAAAATTGAGAAAATTCGTAAAAAAATTCTTCAAATCAAATAATCTAAAAATCCCATTTTCTCTTTATAATCCACTTAGGAACATTGTCCATATATATATATATATATATATATATATATATATATATATATATATATATATATATATATATAAAAATATAAAACTATATATATATATATATATATATATATATATATAATATACATATATATATATATATATATATATATATATATATATATATATATATATATATATATATATATATATATATATATATATATATATATATATATATATATATATATATATATATATATATATATATATATATATACTACTCGTCAAAATTAACGCATCATTGGCTCATTTGACGTTAACATTTTACAGAAAGAAACAGAACGCTGTGTAACTTTATTATGAAAATAACAGCATCGGGGACACATTATACAGTGGTAAGATTGTCGATCTGCCCAAGGAATCCCCTGGGGCCTTCAAATGGTTCCTGTATGTGGCTGATACGTTTCTTTTAACGTGAGACGTTATCGCGGTGAAGGTTTCGTATGTTGATGGTGTTACTCAAAAAGGTGTATGGCCACCTCTGGCACGGATGACGGCTTGGCACCGTCTTGAACTGCTTTCAGTGAGGTGCTGAATGTCCTCCACAGAAATCTGATCTGTAGTTCCTGGAGGGTTCCTGACGGTGGTTGCAGCTGTCGCAACCGCCGTTTCAACATGTCTCACACATGTTCAATTGGGTTTAGGTCGGGATTGTATGCTGGTCAATCCAATGTCCTGATTTGGACCGTCGTTAGGTATTCGCTGACACGTCTGGCCTTGTGTGACCTAGCGTTGTCATGCATTAGGACGAATCCGTCACCAATGTAGGGGGAATATGGTACGACATACGGGTCATAGGGCGTGTCAAATTTTTTGACTTCCTTTTTCAAAATATGAGGGGGGGGGGTCAAAAAGTTGTGCTTTGGTTGGCGATTCGCAATTATATTTACAAGAACTGGCAATTACATTGGTTTGCTTGGTAAATAGCTACTTCAAATTCGTGATATTTTCACGTTTCATATAAAATTCACAGCAAACTGTCTTAATTTCTGTATGTACTTCTGCTCTAAGGTTAAGAATATACTTATATTATACTATAAGATCTGTAAAAAAATTTAATGCCACTCGTAAAAGTTTTTAAACTAGCAATACTCCTTTGCAGCTGAGTGTCTTTTTATTAATTTTTATTAATATCATACAAATAGTGACATTTTCTTGTTTTTCTTTTTCCAGGCACGAATAGTTTCTTCCACTTGCCAAATCTGAAAATTCGGAACCATGGATAGTAAAAGGAAGTCAAGATTGGCAACTTCCACTCACATGAGTAACTTAATTGGATCTGGTCGAGAAATGCTACCTTCTGAACTCCCAACTCTACGTGATGTTCTAAGATATGGGCTTCTGCTAAGAGAGCAGAGTGGAGAGAATGTCAGAAATTACCCAGCAGCCACTCTTGCAAAGGATATTTATCCAAAAGTGCTTGAAAAGTGGAAGCAAGCAAACAGTTGTTTTGTGGTGCCAATTTTAAATTCGAGAGTCGCAGTCCTGAAGAAGATAGAAGAAAACTGGGAAAGGCCAAAAACATTTCACTTGGTAGAGGAAAACTGGAATTGAAAGAGGCTTTCATAGCAACGTTAGACAAGCTCTTTGACATCTTCAATTGCAAGTGTGAGATTAAGCTATGTTCAGAATTTGAGGTCCATATCAAGGTGGTGCTGACTGTAAACGCCAAATTGCACATCTCTTGCTCTTGTTCTAAGGATATGAAGATCCCTGTCAAAGAACTAGTGTTTATTAATAGTCAAAGAGAGAAGGTTGAATCTGTTGGACGCATCAAATTGGATTACAAAATCTACTTGAGCACAGAAGACAAATTAAAAACAGAAGAGGCAAGAAGATGAATTAAGAAGAATTTCTGAATATAAGCAGAAAAGGAAGGAAGAGTTAACATTACAACCAAGTTCTTTTCTCAGACGAAGATGAACAGCCAACTGATGTTACAGATGAAGAATCTGAAGATCCTTTGCAAATTCCATGTGATGATTTTGATGTACCTTCTACTTCAAGTACAATTCAATATAATACATTACAATGTTGCGTTGCAAAGTATTAGGTATGGTGTCGGTCTACGTGCTACAGCTGCCATTACAACAGCTGCATTTTTGGATGCTGGATTAATTACTGAAGGAGATAGGAGACTTGTGGTTGATCATAATAAAGTAAAAAGGGCACAAGAAAAAGTCATGAAATCACTTGATGACGAATTTCATGCTCGATGCCAGATAGGCAATACTGAATGTATCTTCTTTGATGGACGCAAAGATTCCACTAAAGTTCTGTTACAAGCAGATAACTCAAGTCATCAGTTTCCAAGTATTGTGAAAGAAGAGCATTACACTATTTGCAGTGAGCCAGGTGGAAGGTATCTTTGCCATTTTACTCCAGAAAAAGACTTAACGAAAAGAAAACCTGCTGAAGTTATTGCTAACCATCTTGTGGATTTCTTAAAGAAAAACAACATTGATAAAAGTTTGCAGGCTATTGATGGTGATTCAACGAATGTTAACACTGGTTGGGAAGGAGGGGTCATGCATTGGGTTGAGACAAAGCTGAATCGTAAACTCATCTGGTTGATTTGTGCTCTTCATGCTAATGAGGTACATTTGCGGCACTTGATCAAAGAGTTGGATGAAAAAACTTTGTCTAACAACAAGTGGAGTGATAAGATTGGCAACATGTTTGATACTGCAACAGAACTAGAAATCAATCTCTCCTTTGTCAGAATATTCTTTCCAGAGCCTTTGTTTCCATTGAGTGACATTGTTGTTAAAGATCTCTCTACAGATCAGGCTTAGGGTTACAGGATAACTCAGGCCATAAGGACAGGTGTACTTCCAACTGATCTGGCATTATTAGAAATTAGTCTTGTAAGCCACTCTCGGTGGTTAACAATTTCAAATAGGATTTGTCGAATATGGGTTTGAAAGCATGACCTTAAAGGCAACAACTTGAAGACGTTACAACTGTTTGTTGTTGGCGTTTACTGTCCCTGCTGGTTTACAATCAAATCGAAATTCTCTTTGGTGGAAGGACCTCGCCACAATCTTTATCAATTGAAGCTCCTAAAATCTCCGAAGAAGGCAGATATTGTTTTGTCAACAACCCAACGTTCATCGTGGTTCGCATTTAGTGAAATGGTGCTTCAGACACTTTATGCTTGGAAGACCAAGAAGAAAGGAAAGCAGGGGTCCAGAAGATAATTGAATTAAGGAATGAAGATGATGATACACCAGGAGACCTACCTGTTCGGCCTAGGAAAACACCTGCAGTAAATTCAAATGCAACTTCCCTTTTGGAACTGATAGACTGGTCAGAAAAAGTATATGAACCTCACTTTTTTTTTTTTTTTTTTTTTTTTTTACAGTTAACACCACCGCTCACGGGGAGAGCCCTAATCTAGGAGGGGGTGTGCCCAATTTTTAAGTCTGAGCAAGACAGAGTCAAGAAAGAACAGCTCACACTCACACGCCCGACCAGTGATGAACCTGGGTCACTTACTTGTAAACTCAAAATATCAGAAATAAGAAAATTGTTGAAGAACCAATGCAAGTTCCAAAGTGGCCATGTCAAGGGCAGTCCATAGAGAGATGTGCGAAACAAGCAACAGAGGCTTCTGGCAAAGTGTTTACTCATGAGAAACGAGAAGGATTCATTAGAGGCCAGGAAGCAGGCAGAAGAATGATGTCTAGGAATGAATCGAAGCAAGATTTGATGAATATTGAAAGTTGAATCTTTTTACATTTTTTACAATGTGTTTTCAGTGTTTGATAATAGAAACAAAATATAAATAAAATTGTTCGAGTTCATTAGACCACTCTTTGAGCAAATTTTCTTGGAGTTTATATTAAGTTATCCTTTTTTTTCCGGAAATTTCAATATATATTATAATTAAGGTCAAATTTACCATAAGGAAATAAGGAAAAAAATAGTATATTACACATCAAAAGGCACATTTTTGGACCCACTCATTCAAAAAAAAAAAAAAAAAAAAAAAAAAAAAAAAAAAAAAAAAAAACACACGAATTTTAATTTTGCCCTCCAAATTGACACTCCCTAAGTCGGATCAAGGATGTCTGCGATGTACCGTGCGGGGGTTAGGGAAAAGCCATCTAGGACGTGCAACTCTGTTCTACCCGTTAAAGATATATCTCTCCAGACCATGAGAGATCCACCTCCAAATAGCAACACCTCCCGCATATTACATTGTGCGTACCTATCATTAGGTAGTCGATAGAGTCTGGATCACCGATCGGAGGTGTTGAGACTGACTTTGGACTCATCCGTAAACAACACATTCGCCCAATCGCCGACGGTCCAATGTAGGTGTTCCCGGGCAAATGCTAGTTGCCCCCGTTGATGCTCCCTGGTGGGTCGTGGTCCTATGGCCTTCCTCCGTAGCCGCAAATTATGTTCCGCGAGGCGTATAACGTATTGTATTATCACTCACACGGGTCTGATGTAGCTCCTGCAACTGTATTTGAGGGTGCCTTGCTGTTGAATGGCAGTCACTTACGGCCCGCATGCGCATAAATGGTGTTCAACGCTAGTAGTGTCGCTTGACCTGATCTGGCCCCGCCGCCTTGCGTGCTCCAGGGTATCGTGGTACCGCTGCACGACCCGTGCAATGGTTGCGTGCGCTACACCAAACCGTCGTCCAAATTCACGGTACCCGTACCCCTCGGCACGGAGAGTGGCAATCTGTATGCACTCATCCCGTGTTAGTCGACTTGCAATCATTTCCATGGCTGTAGTGGCTAAATTCACAGCTGAATGGACCCTGTACTCAACATGCCCCCGCCATAACCTTTCCCCAATCAGTAAAGCTGGATTTACGTGGTTTGTCATTTACCTTAGTTATAGCGATGGCAGACCCTATACACCCCCAACACTATTACAGGGCTGTATGCTGTGTCCCTGATGCTATGTTATTTGCATAATAAAGTTATACAGCGTTCTGGTTATTTCTGTAACATGTTAACGTCATATGAGCCAGTGGTGCGATAATTTTGACGAGTAATACATATGAAAATATTTTCTTTCACATTTGTTTGCTTAACAAAATTAATATAAAAATTTATTATTGGAATAAATTTAAAAATTACGTTAAATGTAGAAAAAGTGAAAAATTGAATTAAAGGAGGCAAGTAATTAGTCATATAGAGAAATAAGGATGAAAATAAATTAAATATTGAAAGTTGACGAAAATTATCCGCTAGCAAATTTTTCAGAAAATTAAACAGCTTAAAAGATAATAAATATTAAAGTATTAAAATGAAAAAGAATCTAGAATAGAGAAGATTCATCAAAGTAAACAGGATAATAAAGACTTTGAAATGGTGAAGCAACTTTTATGGCATAAACAAACAGGGTTATAATTATAAGAGATTCAAAAATGCATTCAAATAAAGCAAGTCAAAAATATGAGAAATAATTTACAAAATGATGTCTTATCATTCGTTAAAATAATCTCCCAAATGAGAAATTTAAAAAGTTTTAAATATTTTAC
>JABUQX010006014.1:30000-32500 GCA_015478945.1 Trachelipus rathkii
TGGGCATACACCACACCAAAGATACGTATACAATGTTCTGCAACGAAGACTCGAATACAACTGATATGTTGCCTGATGTCAGAGGTTTAAATAGCAACCCGACGTCAATTCAGGAATTTTCTGCAATACTAATATAGTTTCCAATTCAATACAATAACTCTGACACATTTGGTTTTAGGTAAATAATAATAGTAAGTATAATAATATATATTGTAAATTCAATTTCCTTTCAATTTTGTTCTAAACTTTATTTAGGAAAAATGTTCTGCAAAGAATATAGAGACGATATTATTTAATAAACAAGTAATTTAAGTTTAAAACTAAAATTGCACCCCTTTTACGGTCCCCCTTAATAATATTTGATAAAGCTAAAATTTTACCAGGACTAACTTTACATGTAATGGAACAGTTTTGAGAGTTGGGAGGTAGAAAATTTTACACTTCAAATTTTCCAATACAATTAAGGGCCACTTATATATATATATATATATATATATATATATATATATATATATATATATATATATATATATATATATATATATATATATATATATATATATATATATATATAATAAATTTAAATATATATATATATAACTATAAATTATATATATATATATATAATAATAATATATATATATATATATATATATAATAATAATATATATATATATATATATATATATATATATATATATATATGTTTAATATAATAATAATAATATATATATTTATATGTATATATATATATATATATAATATATAATATTTAATATGTATATCTATAAATCCATTTTATATGTAATATATAAATAACGAAAAGTGATAATGATAATAATAACTATAATAATAATAATAATAATATGTAATATATATATATAATATATATATATATATACGTAGATGATCTACATTAATTGTTATTATCAGACAATTAATTTATTCAATCCAGACTCGTATTAATAATAGTAGTAAAAAAGTTATTTCCTTTATTCTTTAATAACATCCCTCTACATTCGGATCACAGGTATATTATAATTTCTTTTTAATAAAAACAATGGCAATGTTTATTTGACATTTCAAAATAATATTTATCCTTTGATTCCATTAATTGGGTATTTTCGAACGGTTTGCAGAGTGGGAAAACTATTATTTTCATGGTTCTACTAGTTCGTGTTGACCTTTCTTTTGTGTGGATTTTATTTTATATTATTCCGGATCAATTTATTTCTTTAACAAGAAGCTTTACAAGAGATCACTTTTATGGGGATATTAACTATGAAAAGTTTCATCTTATTGGGATATATTTTTATATCGAACAGGCCACCTAAGGACAATGGCCCTTAGTTCGCCTTCTCAGAGCTCGGATATATTGGCTGAACTCTTCCTTTCCTTTCCCCGGCTTGCGAGACCCTCGTCGGTTTAAGAATCTACATTCTGATTGGTTAGTTTAATTTTAAATAATAAAAAATAACAACTGTTACGTACATGATCTTATAATATGCAAGAAAATTTAGTTTACATAATACCCATAGTATTCTTAGAGGCAGTTGAGCACAAGCTCTAGTGGTGTATACCAATGGATACGCCCATACTGTGTGTTGATTATACATTACATCTATTTTCTTTACATACTGGAGTTTATTAGGAGCGAGAGTTAAGATTTGACCTCGGTATATATATATATATATATATATATATATATATATATATATATATATAAATATATATATATCAATATATATATATACTATATAACTATATATATATATATATATATATATATACATATATATATATATATATATATATATATATATATATATATATATAATTTATTAAAACAGAGAGATATATATATATATATATATATATATATATATATATATATATATATATATATATATATATATATATATATATATATATATATATATATATATATATATATATATATATATATATATATATATATATATATATATATATATATCACTCTTTCTATATATATATATATATATATATATATATATATATATATATATATTGATTCTGAAAATAAAAGAATAAAATAATCCATCGTATATTTCAATTTTTATCATACAAGACATTTTATTTTGTATCAATTATTTTATTCTTCTTGCAAGAGCAAGCAGCATAATGACTGATCACTTCTTCCGTTTTTATTAGGTATCTACGAAGGACACTCATTACGGTTTGCAATTTTATTCTCTCCTCTCCTGTAGAATTGCCATTTTAGAGTCTAGAAAGAGTCTTCTAAAGTACACGTACTGAATAGGATAGATGCTAAAATCTTTAACAATTCATATAAGTTTAGGAAAAGATGAGGGGTTTGCATTCATTTATGGTGCAGAGATCATCTGATGGCGGATTTTTAGGTTATTGTTTTTCTCATTTCTTTTAAAAAAAAAAATGCGTTAAGAGTTTTTATGTCCACAATGTGACTCTATATATCGAATTCATTTATAAAATTCGA
>JABUQX010006014.1:37500-45000 GCA_015478945.1 Trachelipus rathkii
CAATATATATATATATATATATATATATATATATATATATATATATATATATATATATATATATATATATATATATATATATATATATATATATATATATAATATTACCATGATTAGACCGGCCCAAGCTTATAGGGATTTTTATTACTATTTAAAAATTGCATACCTCTTCGAATATAACTTTGTAATCATGGCAGTTACTCGTGGAAAAAGTGAGTTATATCTCATTGGTCAATCGATCGACAATATTAGTGAAAACAAATTGCCTTCAATCGGAGATGTTTTGCGGCGTGTGTTTTCTTTCACATTGAAAAAGAACACATTAAGAGAAGCATGTAATTTTGTATCTGATGAAATTTGTTCCATTTGGAGCAAAGCAAATATTCCAACAAAAGCAAAACTGAATATTGTTACAAAAATATTGAGCTTGCATGACAAGTACAGATCAGTACAGAAATCCAAACACAAGCAGAATGCATCTCAAACAAAAAGTGAAAATGCGTTTAAGGAGAGTTTAAACGACCTTTTTGATATTGCTCACAATGATGCACTACAAATAATGACGGTTGAGGAAGATAAAATATTTCTTGCAGCTCAAAGAGAAAAAGGTAGACGTGGCTACATAGGCACAATTGATAGGAAAGCTCTTGCTAGAGAAGATAGAAAACGGAAAAGAGAGGAGAGATTGGAAGCGCAAACAAAACGTGAAGAGATAAGGAGAAAGAAAATGTCTGTAGTTGTAGAATTTAGCTCAAGTTCTATACTAGCGATACTTTAAACTTTAATACTGATTCACACAACAGTGATGAACCCAAACCCAAACCTTCATCTTGTGGACAGTGCAAGAAAAAGCTTATTGTGAGACCTGATGTGGCAATGACACACTGGGTAGGACAAAAATAAGCGATTGCAGGGCTTTTATGGTGTTGACATCCACTGTTAATGCCCTTGGAGTCGATGTTTATGACGTTGTTTTGAGTAGAAGTACATTGCAGAGAGAAAGAAGCGCTCTACGTAAAAAAATAGCTGAGGATATAAAACAGAGTTTTGCAACAGATGTACCATTGACTGTACATTGGAATGGTAAAATTCTACCAGATATCACTGGTTTCAGAAATACAGAGAGGTTACCTATACTAGTATCAGCAGAAGGTAATTCAAAACACTTAGTAGTCCCAAAACTTTGTTCAGGAAAGGGCATTGATATTGCGAATGCTGTAATTGAATGTTTGGAAGATTGGAACTTGGAAAATAATATACAGGCCATGTGTTTTGACACCACTGCCAGCAATACTGGTAATAAGCAAGGAGCCTGCACTATAATAGAATCCAAGCTTGGGCGATCACTGCTTCAACTGGCCTGTCGACATCATATTTATGAAATAATAATTTCGGATGTATTTGACAAGTGCCTTGGAGCACCTGCTGGACCAGAGACACAGCTGTTTAAACGATTTCAGACCAGTTGGGAAACAATAATTAAAGACAATTATCAGACTACCAAATCGAGCATTCCAAAGAAAGAGGCAATTGTTGCGTTCTGCAAACAGCAATTGAAGAAAATGCATCCAAGAAAAGATTATGCTGAACCTTTGGAGCTGACTATTATAATTCTTGGAGACGTTCTTCCTAAAGGAGTTCATTTTGTGAAACCAGGTGCCATGCATCGAGCAAGATGGATGGCACGAGTTTTATATGCCATAAAAATGGTACTATTTCAGAGTCAAATCAAAACGACTAGAAGAGAGCTCACTGGACTGGAAAAATTTGTTCGGTTTGCAGTCATCTTCTATGTGCGCAATTGGTTTGCAGCACCTAGTGCGCCAAAATCACCAAGAACTGACCTGCAATTTCTCCAGAAACTTAAGGATTATGACGAAAAAGACGTATCTGCAGTTGCTGCAAAAGCTCTCTGTCGGCACTTGTGGTACCTGAACGAGGAGCTGGTGCCTCTCGCATTCTTTGACGATGAAGTCAATAATAATATGAAGCTGCAAATGGTTCAAGCTTTAGATAAGTCAGCTGTTGAAAGGCCTTCCAACAGAATAAGTCTTGATTATACGGATAATATAACACAACACACACAGAACAGAACACACACTGGCAAGTTTCATTACCTAAAAAAAGCAAACTTTTCTTCGAAAAGTTGTCACTCCCAACATCATTTCTTCAACCCAATCCTTCCGAACGGAGTAAAAATAATGAATACATTAAGTCAAAAAACTATGTAGAAAAAATAAGTGTTGTTAATGATAATGCTGAAAGGGCTGTTGCTTTAATACAGTCCTTTAACACCCATCTTACAAAAAATGAAGAGCAGCTGCAGTATATCTTGCAGATCGTAGAAAAGCACAGAGATGTGTTTTCAAAATCAACAAAGTCTGAAATGAGAAAGGGGCCTTTGGAGTAATTATTAGGTGTACCTTTGTGGATTAGGCCTACTGGGGATACTGTCGTTACTCCATGTGCTGGTGTGGAAATTCGACATTTAAGACATTTTATAACACATTTCAGGTGCCTGGCGGCAGCACTAAATATGATTAATTTTGGAAGAAATTCAGTGTGCGGGCTTCTTTTGCAAACAGTAACAATATTAGAGGGTATGCTACTCAATTTTCGGAATTTTTTGGGGGCCGGTCTAATATATATATATATATATATATATATATATATATATATATATATATATATATATATGGATACACATATAATTTTATATATATATATACTAGCTATATGCTTTCATATATATATATATATATATATATATATATATATATATATATATATATATATATATATATATATATATATATATATATATATATATATATATATATATATATATATATATATATATATATATATATATAAAATATATATATATATATATATATATATATATATATATGGAAATAGTTCGGTTTGAGGTAATGTTATCAAATATCGATTGTTTTTTCCGATAATCGTAGGTTATTGGATATTGTTGTTACCCATATATAAAATATGGTTTGTTCGAACACGTAAGAGTGGCACTGGCTTTGGCAAAATTTACATTAAATAATTTTTCAAAAAAGAAATATTTGTTTATATAGTTACGTATATATTAACTTAAATGTGTTATTTAAAATAAAATTTATGAAAATTTAATAAAATTCAAACATTTGAATATATATATATATATATATATATATATATATATATATATATATATATATATATATATATATATATATATATATATATATATATATATATATATATATATATATATATATATATATATCACAGCCCAGTAGGGGATATATATAAGAGTACAAGAGCAACTATATATATATATATATATATATATATATATATATATATATATATATATATATATATATATATATATATATATATATATATATATATATATATATATATATATATATATATATATATATATATATATATATATATATATATATATAGATGGTCAAGATTTTTAATGCTCACAGTATGTAACTAGGGACCGGCAGCTCCTACAGTAAAAACAAATTTTATTTTTGGAATGGGAAAATTTTAAGGATGGGATTTATTTTTTTTTTTTTTTTTTTTTTTTTTGGCTTATTCATCGAAAATATTTTAAATTATTTCCCCCATTTAGGGGCTCGAGCCGACAGGGGACAGAGGGGACGTTTCATACCCCGGGGATGGTCTGAGAACCCCGCGACTTAAAGACCAAAGAGCGGGGTTCAGACCATCCCCGGAGAAAGTTAGTCCCCGTCGTCCACCAGAGGCCGAGACCCCGACTCCCCTGCCATCTTTACGGTTTTACCCTATAGGTATTCCTTTAGTTAAGAAGTAAAGTACCAAAAGTGTTTTTGGAAGTAAAATTATTCTTTTTTTTTAACTAAAGGAATACCATAGGGTAAACCGCAAGATGGCAGGAGTCGGGGTCTCCTCCCGGTGGCAGAGGGTTAATCCCCCTCAAGGATATTCTCGGAACCGCTCTTTGGTCTTTAAGGTATCGCAGGGTTCCTCCGACCATCCCTCCGGTGTAAAACGTCCCCCCTCCTGTCCCCGTCGGCTCAGGCTAAATGAGGGAAGCTGTTTTAAATAACCTGATGAATAAATACTTTTTTTTTTTTTTAAAGTCATTATCCTTAGAATTTTCGGCTGATTCCAAATATATAATTTGTTTTACTGTAGGACCTGCCGTTCTCTAGTTACATACTGTGAGCATTAAAAAAATCTGACCATCTATATATATATATATATATATATATATATATATATATATATATATATATATATATATATATATATATATATATATATATATATTTTAATATATAAAAACATATATATATATATATATATATATATATATATATATATATATATATATATATAAATATAACTATATATAATATATATATATATATATACAACACTTATTGTGGACACAAATAATAAATATTTACGTCAAAATAAACTAAAAAATTAAATAAAATGAATTTGAAAATAAATCAATTTGAAGCTCAAAAACTCAAAAAAAGTAAGTTCTTTTTATAGCAAATCAAATTTTTAATTTTTCTTTACCTAAAATAAAAAATCATTACCAACCATTCCAATACTAAATTATTTTGAGGGAACACTTGGCACGTTGCATGGTGGGATTATTATAAAATCGATTATCTTTTTAAAATATCGATATCTGACACATTACCTTAAACCGAACTATTACCATATCTAATTTATATATATATATATATATATATATATATATATATATATATATATATATATATATATATATATATATATATATATATATATATATATATATATATATATATGATTTCGCCAACCACAATAAAAAAAGAGTAGATGTAAAGTTGGTATTGCGTATTCTATTATGCAGCAAGAACTGCCTTTAAGGCTTTTTTTTCTATTTAAAATTCAATTTAATTTATTTTTATATTTTTAACTGTTTCCGTGAAGTTTAAAAAGTATAAAATATTAAATTTCAATGGAATTGAAAATCATTTAAATATAAAGAATTTAATGTAATGAAATTATTTTCCTAATATTCGTAATATCAGTGTTACTAGTAATATGTTTCAAAATTGAAATTATGTATGAAAATAAATTAACACTATTGTTTGGCAAGTACGTTCAATGTTTTGTGTATGAGCTGTTTCTTGTCTGAATATTTAAAGGCTTGCGATAAACATTCAGCGCTCTTAAAAAAACATCTACCGGGAAGGAATACATTGCCAGAGTGCTGGTGGAAATTTTAGTGCAAAAAAAAATCTCAAAAACTACAATAGCTACAGGGAAAATGAATACATTTTTGGAATCCTGGTAAAATTTTAGATTTGAAAATGTAAAAAAAAAAAAAAAAAAAAAAAAATTATTATTTAATAATTTATTGTAATAGGTATAAAGTATTGTTGGGACCTTGCTTTATACGTTACTCGTTAAGAAATAAATAGACTTTCTATTAATTTTTTTTTTTAACTAAAGAATACCCCAAGGGTATACCGCACCGATGGCAGGAGTCGGGGTCTCTCGGCCTTCCGGGGAACTACGGGGTAGGACTAATTCCCCCCCTCCGGGGAGGGTCTCCGGAACCCCCGCTCTTTGGTATTTGGGTGTCGCGGGGGTTCCTCCGCCCCTCCCCTACGGGGTATGGAAAACGTCCCCCCCTGTGTTCCCCCGTCGGCCCCCCCACATCTGCCGGTATAATACATTTAAAATATTATATATTATATATATATATATATATATATATATATATATATATATATATATATATATATATATATATATATATATATATATATATATATACTATGTCCCCCGCCGGCTCGAGCTCCCCCCCAAAAAAATAGCCTTTTTTTTTTTTTTTTTTTTTTTTTTTTTTTCATTATTATTCCTTTTCCTGGCATGCTATTATGGTTTTGATCACCTTCATTAAGCCACATTCATAAAATAATCAATACTATGAAAAATTAGTAAACCTGGGAAATGGATTCCCAGCTTCTGAATTTGCAATAATATTAAAGAAATGTAAACACAAATAGTATTTTGTTTTTTTCATTCCTAGAGTCAATATCTCATAAATAGCAGACAAATATATATATATATATATATATATATATATATATATATATATATATATATATATATATATATATATATACTCTCTATATATATATATATATATATATATATATATATATATATATATATATATATATATATATATAGTCAATATTTTTTTTTCTCTCTTCATTTAGCTTTACAAAGGGAGCACCTACAGTAAAACAAATTATATATTTGGAATCAGCCGAAAATTCTAAGGATGGGATTTAATTTTTTTTTTTTTTATAAATAAAAATTTTTTAACTAAAAAAATACCCAAGAATAAAACAGCAAAGATGACAGGAGACGAGGTCTCTCGGCCTCCCGGTGGACGACGGGGGGGACTAATCCCCCCCTCCGGGGATGGTCTCCGGAACCCCCGCTCTTTGGTCTTTGGGTGTCGCGGGGTTCCTCCGACCATCCCCTCCGGGGTATGAAACGTCCCCCCCTCTGTCCCGGCGGCGTAGGCCCCTAAAAAAAAAACAAATTTTCCCCAAAAAAACAATTATTTCTGCCAAATTTAGAGAGCTCGAGCCCAGACGGGGACAGAGGGGGACGTTTCCCTTGCAGAGGAGATGGTCAGAGGACCCCGCGACACCCAAAGACCAAAAAGAGGGGGTTTCGGAGACCATCCCCGGAGGGGGAGATTATCGTCCACCAGGAGGCCGAGAGACCCCGACTCCTACCATCTTTGCGATGGGAAAAAAATTAAAAAAAAAAAAAAAAAAAATTTATACAAAAAAAAAAAAAAAAAAAAAAAAAAAAAAAAAAGTTAAATCCCATCCTTAGAATTTTCGGCTGATTCCAAATATATAATTTGTTTTACTGTAGGACCTGCCGTTCTCTAGTTACATACTGTGAGCATTAAAAAAAATCAATAAATCAATAATAAATATATATATATATATATATATATATATATATATATATATATATATATATATATATATATATATATATATATATATATATATATATATATATATATATATATATATATATATATATATATATATATATATATATATATATACAACACTTATTGTGGACACAAATAATAAAATATGTGAAGCACAAAAAGAGGAAATTGTTTTATTATCCAAAATAAATTAAATTTTATTTTTTTAAAGCAGTATAATATCAAGGGTGTAAACCTTTCCGATAGCAAATCAGATTTTTAATTTTAATTTTGCTATAAAAATTATTACCAACGTTTACAATACTAAAGATTTTAAAGGATATGGGTTTACTTAAAATTATACATATAGATATATATATATATATATATGCTATATATATATATATATATATATAAATATATACATATATACATAAATATACATACACATATATATATATATATAT
>JABUQX010006014.1:50000-57500 GCA_015478945.1 Trachelipus rathkii
TGAGACCGAAGAAAAAGTGGATTGAGTCAGTAAAGGAATGCCTGGAGGGTAGAAATGTGAGTTTGGCAGAGGCGAGAAGAAAAGTGCATAATAGGAGTGAATGGGGGGGTTTTGTGAGGGGGTATGTATGGTTGTGGCCCACCTGGACCAGGGGATGAACCCCACATCGACGAGATGCTATAGTGAGGGTCCGTCGCGGTTTATGTTGAAATTTTCAGCTATAGTTTTATTGCTAATAAGAATGTATGACGTTTTTTGTAGATTTAGTGAAAGTTTGTTAGAATCTATCCCTTTTGAAATCTTATTTAATGTGTCTGCTGTTTTCTGTGATAGTATGATGGGATTTTTATCACTTATTAATATTGATATGTCAACAGCAAATGAAACCATGAAAGAATCATGTGAATTAAACATGTCATTGGTATATAAGGTAAATAATAAAGGGCCTAGTATAGATCATTGTGGAACAACGTAAGTTATTTAAAGTTTCTCCGAGCTTATTTCACCTATTTTAACATACTGTGATCTCTCTAATAGATATGTTCTAAACCATTGTAGTGTATTTCCCTGAATTCCCATCTTATACATTTTTCTTAGAAGAATATCATGATCTATTGTATCAAAAGCTTTGGTAAGATCCAATAAAATAAGCGCAGATGAATTTTTATGTACAATATTTCCGTATATTTTTTTCAGTCAAACAAACAAGGGCTTCAGTTGTTGACCTGTTCTTCCTAAAGCCAAATTTAAGATATTCAGTTATGCGATTTAATGATAACTTTCAAATAATTTGCTAATTGTATGTGTAATTGAGATCGGTCTATAGTTTATATAACTTTATGATGGAGTAATAATAATAATAATAATAATAATAATAATAATAATAATAATAATAATAATAATAATAATAATAATATATATAAATATTAATATTATTATTATTAAAAGAATTACATTATTATATTATTATATATATATATATATATTATTCTTCCATTTTTATATACATTCTTTTTTTTCTGTTTTATTTTACATTTCATTAATTTTGTTATTATATTTTTATATTATTTATATTTTATATATATATATTATATATATATATTATATATATATATATTGTATATATATATATATATATATATATATATATATATATATATTATTATGCTATTATATATAGATATATCTATTGCTATTTAGTTAGTTAAAGTCACTAATCAAAAAAAAAATCTTAACTTAACAACTTCTAATATCAATCCAATAGATTATATATACACATTATATATATATATATATATATATATATATATATATATGTATATATATAGATATATTGTACATATTATACATATATATATATATATATATATATATATATATAGGGTCGTACTTGCTAGATTGGTGGCTTCTTTTGTGAGCAAGCACCCTATATAAGAGGATGGTAATTTAGAAATCCATATTTGAAATGATATTTTTATTCAACATAGAAGAGATATTCAATAAAAGTAAAGTAAAGTAATAAAAGTCCCTTCTGTTGAGATACTCTCTTCTTAGGCGAATTGGTAGTCACAGCCTTTTCCAGCGCGTTTTCCACCCTATTTTTGTGCGAGGATTTGTGTTTGTGATTGAAATTCGAGTCGCAGCCTTTTCCTTGAAATTTATCTCTCTTGCCGGGAGGATTTCTGGAGAGAGTATCTTGAGTGAGATTTTCTTTTGATTCTTAATAATTTGATCTGACTGACTTTATCTGACTGAAGAGTATCTCAAAATGACGGGTTTATATAGTATTTCACTTTCACTTTTGCTCGCGCAAATCTTAGCATAAGTACGAACATAAATTAAAATGTTTACAAAGTTATAATGGAGTGCTACATTACTTCCTGCGCTAAACACGGAGTGAGAAAGTATGTTATAATAATTATACAAGAAATAATAACTAAAATACATAAAATTAAAGTACTTTCAAATGCAAGCATATTTAATTATGTCCGAAGACATAAGTAAACATACAAACATATGAAGGCAAAAATATTCAAATACGAGCATAACTGGTTACATCCGAAGATCTAAACATATATACAAGTATTTGAATACATATAAATACAATAATGTTATATATATATACAGAAAATAAAAAGTGCATTTAAACACAAGCATATTTGGTTATATCCGTTAGATATAAACAAACATACAAACATTTAAATGCATAAAAGTACAAAAATGTTAATACATAATAATTATTGATATGAAACAATTGAATTATTCACAAGTTAAATAGGCCACATTGATCGAACCATTAAATCCAAGGAAAGGTCCAGTATAAGACGTTTCTAACGTATCCATGATTTGACCAATGCGCACGTAGTTTTCAAAGTTGTAGTTACGAGAGAAACATTGCTTGACATATGTAGAGACGAAGTTGCTTGAAGTTTAGGTTCTTTATTTGAAAAATTTCTTCATACATAAAAGGGAGAGGTCACAGAACCATTTAGAATTCGAAAAGGAATCAAAGTTCGTAGTGGAATTCAAAAATGAATTTCTGCCCATAATCCAAACTTAAAATGATGAAAGAAATCCATACCATAAAGGAAGTTACATATGTATAGGCGAAGTTGCTTGAAATTTAGGTCCTTTATTTGAAAAAATTTCTTCATTCATAAAAGGGAGAGGTCACAGAACCATTTAGAATTCGAAAAGGAATCAGAGTTCGTAGTGGAATTCAAAAATGAGTTTCTGCCCATAATCCAAACTTGAATGATGAAAGAAATCCATGCCGAAAAGGAAGTTTGCTATGTCTAGCGATGAATCCTCGAACTGTGATAGTTGTGAAAAAGTGAAGACCATAATCCAAAATTAGAAATGAAAATTGAAGTCCAGTATCGATAATGTTTGTTTGCTTGAGTCATTTTCTCCAAGTGTTTTGATTGAGAATTTTAGTATTATTGTAGTTTTTCTTTTCTTTCTCCTTTTGTTTGTTTTAGAAGGCGTTGATTGAAGTTCTGGGTGTCACTCCGGGATCACCAATTATATAGGGCAGTGACTTGCTAAGTTGGTGAGTTCTTTTGTGAGCAAGCACCCTATATAAGAGGATGGTAATTTAGAAATCCATATTTGAAATGATATTTTTATTCAACATAGAAGAGATATTCAATAAAAGTAAAGTAAAGTAATAAAAGTCCCTTCTGTTGAGATACTCTCTTCTTAGGCGAATTGGTAGTCACAGCCTTTTCCAGCGCGTTTTCCACCCTATTTTTTGTGCGAGGATTTGTGTTTGTGATTGAAATTCGAGTCGCAGCCTTTTCCTTGAAATTTATCGCTCTTGCCGGGAGGATTTCTGAAGAGAGTATCTTGAGTGAGATTTTCTTTTGATTCTTAATAATTTGATCTGACTGACTTTATCTGACTGAAGAGTATCTCAAAATGACGGGTTTATATAGTATTTCACTTTGACTTATGCTAAAATTTTGCTCGCGCAAATCTTAGCATAAGTACGAACATAAATTAAAATTTTTACAAAGTTATAATGGAGTACTACATTACTTTTATAATATAGTAGTTATATATATATATATATATATATATATATATATATATATATATATATATATATATATATATATATATATATATATATATATATATATATATATATATATATATATATAAATATATATTTACAGTCAGCATTACACTGTACTTTCATTTTTGAAATCATGATCCATTAAAAACGATTGGTTACCAAAATTTTACATTTGATCTAATCTGAAATCCGACATCTAAACAGGAGTTTATTGCAGCGTTCCGGATCCCTCCGAAACTTTCCAAACTCAGCTCCGCTCTCGAGCTCCGGAGTGCTCCAGGTTTCTCGACTCCAGCTCCTGAAGCCCAAAAATTTACCGCTCCTCCGGCTCCGACCTTTGGAGCCAGCTCCCGCCTGGCCGGAGTCAGCCCAACACTATATATATATATATATATATATATATATATATATAGTAGTTATATATATATATATATATATATATATATATATATATATATATATATATATATATATATATAAAATCTCTCTCTCTCTCTATAATCTCTCTCTCTCTCTCTCTCTCTCTCTCTCTCTCTCTCTCTCTCTCTCTCTCTCTCTCTCTCGTTTCCTTATTTTTTCTTCGTCCGTAAGAAATGAAAATTGGAATTTTATTGGATTAGATAATGAGGGCAATATCTCAACTTCTGAAAGGGAAAGAGGTAAATAAACTAAGTAAAAAAAAAAGAAAAAAATAAGTCAATAAAAGAGGAGGAAGAGTAATAAGATAAAAGAAAGAGAAATGGAAAAATTATCATAAATAAAGAGAACATAAACATATATACAAATAAGTTGTTAATGAACAAGAAGCTTTGGGGAGGTCTTTTAGGCATAATTGGGAGGTTCTTGTGAATGTAATTAGCAAAGCTTTGAATTTATTTTTATCAAAAGTTTACAAAGTCACTTTAACAAACTCTTTGGCTTTAAACGGCACTAAATTGTCTAACTTGGCACTCGGAGCAATCAAGAAGCATTTCGTAACCTTTTTGAGATAAATAAATAATACGTGTATATGTCTGTTTGTGTATTGCGTGTGTAGAAGAGAGAGAGAGAGAGAGAGAGAGAGAGAGAGAGAGAGAGAGAGAGAGAGAGAGAGAGAGAGAGAGGAGAGAGAGAGAGAGAGAGAGAGAGAGAGAGAGAGAGAGAGAGACTTTCAAAGGACAGAACAAATGAATAATTATGCTCATCGAATGAACGTTTTCAGTAGACGTGCAAATATTTGAATTCTTGAGAAGCTCAATGAAATGAAGAATTAAGCGCCTATACACATCACATCAATTTTAGGAAATACAATATATATATATATATATATATATATATATATATATATATATATATATATATATATATATATATATATATATATATATTATATAATATATATAGTATATATATATATAATATATATATATATATATATATATATATATATTATATATATTATAATGTTAATAATAACCAATCCAAAATGTGGACATTTTATTTTTTTTGGCGACTGGTTTCGGGTGATTTATGAATTCTACCATTATATATATATATATATATCTATATATAATATATATTTATAAAAAATTTTAATATATATTATATATATATATATATATATATATATATATATATATATGTATATATATATTGTATTAGTTACCACTGAGCCTCTGTATCCTTTTAATAGGGATTCTTTCACGTATCGCAGTAAGTACTTTAATCGGAGGAAGGATTGTTCTTGTTTTCCTGACCAAGTGGAAATGTTGAAAAAATTTTAATGTATATTGCAACATTTGCCTCGGCTCAATGTAATCAAGATGCTCCAGCCATTAATGGGCATGATTTGGACTCCTGATAGGCAACGTGATTTTCGCATGTTATATAATAGTTCGTTCTGTTGAATTGTTGAATATGTTGGCTATGTTTTAGTGAGGTGTGAGTATTGAGATTAGTGTATTAATACACCATGCCGTAAGCTGTACATAATTAATTACAGAAAATTCCCTACAAACGGCAATTTTTTGCACCCGTTCACGTAGCCGGTTCGGAGGTTCGAGCTTCTTTTTTATATTGCAGTATATAGACGAGTATCGCGAGATTTACCACGAACCCTAAGCATGTGTAAACAGCGCTTTAGCCTACTGGGACAACCGTATGCTTTATATATATATATATATATATATATATATATATATATAATATATATATATATATATATATATATTATATATATATATATATATATATATATATTATATATAAATATAAGGAAAAATGATTGGTTGAAGGGTTGAAGATATGTTTAAGAAATATACGGTATAATGAAGGTCTGATCAAATATTCTAAAGCACCAATTCATGGATTTGAATTAAAATTCAAAGGTTGTATTATTGCTGGATAGAAAAATTCCCTTCTCCTTTCATATTGGTTCTTCTAAGCATTGTTTTTTTTTCATATACTGCCACTTTAAGTTTCTTTACGTGCTCCGAAAATAGCTTACTTTGATAGTGGCCTTCCCTTCAAAATGACGTTGACGTTGGTGAAAAGTGATTCAAATAAACTTAGAAATATTTGACTCTGGATAACAGATGCACACTGATGAAAGATTAAAATTATTTGGTTGACCACAGAAAACCAAACTCCAATGTACCGGAAGAAAGAAATGATAGATGGACCGAATACTATGAAGATCTGCTAAATGTAGAATACAGAGAACAAGAGGAAGAAGCTGCAGATCAGACGAGGGAGGAAGAAGAGGAGGTAGAAGGCGGAGAGATAACGGTGGAGGAATATGAGGAGGCTAATAAAAAGATGAAGAAGGGTAAAGCTCCAGGAGAGGATGGAGTGGCTGTGGAGTTGGTGGTGGAGGGAGGAGAGGAGATGGGAGGGAGAATCATCAGTTTGATGAACAAGTGTTGGAGAGAGGGAAAGGTGCCGGAAAGGTGGGGCAAAGCAATAATAATACCGATATATAAAGGTAAAGGAGATGTAGGAAGCTGTAATAATTATAGAGGTATTTCACTGATGAACCATCTGGCGAAAATATACGAAAGAATATTGGAGAGGAGGCTGAGAGAGAAGGTAGAGCCGAGACTCGGAGAAGAACAGTACGGGTATAGAAGAGGAAGAGGAACGACGGACGCTCTTATTCAACTACCGACATGGTCTCGGAAAGGATGCTGGAATAATGGCAAGCAGATTCTTTGTAGTGTTCCTCGACTCTGCAAAGGCATTTGATTCGGTGCCGAGGAAAAGCTCTGGAGGCTATGGAGAGGCATTATGGAGTGAGGGTAGATTAAGAAGGCAATAGAAGTCTGTTATGAGAAATGCAGTCTGTAATGTTAGATACTGAGTGGGAGAACGATAGATGGTTTTTGAGGTGAAAACGGGAGTGATGCAGGGGAGTGTTTTTATCCGCCACTGCTGTTTATGTTATATTTAGACGTGGTGATAAGGAAAGTGAGGGGGAGACTGGGAGAATTTGAAGGGGACATAATGGTATATGCGGACGATCTTGCATATTGGAGCGAGAGAGAGGAGATGATTCGAGAGGTGGTGGAGTTGTTTGCGGAGGAGTTGGAGGAAACAGGGATGAGGATGAACGTACAGAAGACAGAGATATTAACAATAACCGGAGGAAATGAGGAGGGGATGAGGATGGTGGTGAGAGGGGAGAGGGTGAAGGCGGTAAATACCTGCAATTATCTCGGAGGATGTTTTAACAGAAGGGGAGGAAGTGGAGGAGAGATTACACGAAGAATGGAGAAGTATGGATTAGCTATGAAAGCGGTATTCCCCATGACGAAAGATAAAAACATCTGAATAGAGGTTAAAAAAGTAATTTCTAAGAGTATACTCGACTCCGAGCTGCTGTACGGAGCGGAAACATGGAAACAACGAGAAAGAGATGAGAGTATAATAACAAGCGGCGGAGA
>JABUQX010006014.1:60000-75595 GCA_015478945.1 Trachelipus rathkii
CAGCAAAGGATGGAAAACTTTCACGATTTTTCGGTATTTACTTATTCTTTCGGCTATATCTTCCCCTACTTCTACCCTATTTCCGAATATACTTCCTAAATATTTAAAACTTTCTACCTTTTTTATGTTACTCCATCTACCTGGACATTTAAGCCTTAACCAAATATCTCTCGATTTACTCTCATAAACACCGTCTACTCCATATTCATTTTCAGACCACCCTCCTCGAAACACATATTCTATCTGTCAAATCCCTCTTCCATGTCCTGCTCCTTCAAGATCCAAAAAGCAATATTGTCGGCATACGCCAAAATTCCCCATTCATTGTTCTTATCTTTTTATGTATCAGCACGATTATTGTTCTCCTCAACTCCTCTGGAACTCTCCCACTCCTCCAACACCAATTCAGCAGCTTTAGTATATACCTCTTTGTTTGGGCCCCGCCTCCTTAACCAGTTCTATACCAACACCATTCTCACCAGGCGCCTTTTTGTTTTTCATCCTCGAAACAGCATTCCTCGAACTCCTGCCCATAAACTCCGCCTCCTCCTCCTCCACCTTCTCCTACTCCATCTCTTCCTCAATAGTTACAATCGTTTCAGACAATGGATTTGGAGGTCGATGATTCGCTGTTGAATACTGGTTGCGTCACAGATATTATCCAATCAGAGAGGGTTATTTCTTGATGATGTAATGGATATTGACCAATCATAGAGCGTTATTTCGTTATATGATGTAATTGAATTGATGACGTAGTATTTTGTACTGCTGTACTTAATATTTTGTACTAAGTACTTAAGTGTACTTAATGATTTTTGGTTTATGTTGTTTTCGTTTAGTGTTATTCTTTCGTGCTGTCGGTTTTTGTTGTTGTTGGTTTTTGATGACTTTACTTTGGTGACATACACCAACCCGGAAAAATCCGCTATTCGAGATCATGAACTCCAGCATGATCATCCCATCCTAGACTGTAACTTCTCAGTTTTCAAACCCTTTAAGTCTATAAAAGAGGGTCGTATCATCGAGTCTTTGTTCATACACAATTTCCGTCCATCCCTTAATATCACTTCACGCTCTACCCAATTTCACACGATCTAAATTATATGTATATCAAATCTGTAACAACCAACTACCCAATTACTTAAGTTCAAACTTCTGTGCTCATCACATATATCTTGCTTCTCCTCGTGTGTGTGAGTGGAAGTGTCGGTGGGTTCTCTTAACATTATTAGATTTTTTTTTGTAATTTTTGGTATTTATGTTTCGTCATATTTATTTTTCATTTTTCATTTTTATTTTATAGTTTTTCATTATTTGGTGTATTTACTATCGGATTATTTTGTTTGTAACTCATTTCCTCCTGCGTGTCACTTGTCATTTACCATTTTAACTTGATATATTATAAGAAAAATAACTGAAAAAGATTGATAGTAACATTTTTGTCACTATTTTCAATTTGATTTATTATTTTAATTTTTGATGTATGATTTAAGAAATGATTTGTATAATGTTTTTATTTTATTTAATATATTTTATATGTTTTTTATTCTTTGCGTTTTCAATTTCTTCTGTATTTGCATATTATTATATTTAGGTGTAAATTTAACTTTAAACTTTGTTTGTTTTTAATTTTAGTTCACTGAAGATATATTAATGAAATCCGAAACGTCTGTAATGTGGATGATGAGGATGTGGATGTGATGATGATGTGGATGATTGAGGATGTGATTGTCTTATCATTGAATATTCATAACTGGGGTTTTGGTAGCAATATTTCGCTTTTGTTATCAAGATATCGATTTCAAGAAATCAACTATTAATTATATAGAACAGTATATTATATTATTATATATTAAAAAAATAAATATATATTATATTTATACTATATATATATATATATATATATATATATATATATATATATATATACTTTATAGAGTATGAAATATTTATTATATATTTATATATATAGTATATTATGTAATATTCATTATTATTATTAATAATTATTATTATTTTATTATTATTAATTATATATATATATATGATTATTATTTTTTATATTATGTAGTAAAACATACTATTATTATTAATTATTATTATATTATTATTATTATGAATTAAAAATTACTATTATTATTAATTAAAAATTATTATTATTATTATTATTATTATTACTATTATTATTATTATTATTATTATTATTATTATTATTATTATTATTATTATTATTATTATTATTATTATTATTATTATTATTATTATTATTATTAATTAAAAATGTTACATTGGCGTATAATCTGACACTTTTCCGCAAAGGATTTAAAAGCTTTTTACATAAGTGTCGAGGAAGTGTCCTGATCTTGCCATAAAGATAATAAAATTATGGACGTATCTTCGCTCCGTTTTACTGACAATTTATTACGAATAATTAGACACGAAATATTAGCACAATATTATCTATATTGTTATATATATATATATTTATAGATAAAATACCAATATTAGTTTTCTTAAATTTACTAAAAGATACTATTACATTTTCTATATATTATAAATATTATATATATGTATATGTATATAAATATAATTAATTACAAAATTATATAATATATATAATATATATATAATTACGATTTGTCGCAACTTTGCCATCAGATATATAGTATATAATATATATATTATATATAAATAAATAGTATATTTGTATAAAAAAAATTTCTAATATATAAATTATATAGGTATATACTATACTAAATATATATATATTGGCTATATTGGCTTGGGCTAGTCCTTGCTCAGACGCTAATTGAGTTACACTCCTCTAGATTAGGGCTCCTCTACCGTGAAAGCGTGGTGGATGTTCATCTGTAGAAATGTTATATATATATACTATTATATATATTTAAAATACTATATTATAATATATATATATTATATATATATATATACTATACAGTATATACTATATATAATATATTAATATATTTATATATATGATAGAGAGAAGAGAGAGCGGCGACGAAGAGAGAGGAGACGAGAGAGAGAGAGCAGAGAAGATGAGAGAGAGAGAGAGTGAATTGGAGTCAGAAAGGCAATGCTGATCGGAACCAGGAAATGTGGTATGGCAAAAGGCAACGAAGCAAAAGGTGCAAAATTAGGAAGTATGGCGGGTTTTGTTGAAGGGTGGTATGGCTGTTGCCTTTCCAAGGGCTGATGGGATGAGCCGTACATTGATGAGATACCACAATGAGGGTCCGTCGCAGTTTTCAGTGTTTTTTTAAAAATCTACGTAATCGAATAAAGTGTAAAAAGCTCTCTTGGTGCCACATGCGATGTTTCCTTCTAACATGCAAAGTGAAAACTTAAATTATAAATTATAAAATCAAAATTACTCCTATCATATATGTAAGTAAACGTCTATGTCGAGTTTAGAGTTTACATAAGAATTTAACTTAGATTGTGGAAAAATATTTTTTAAAGTGTGAAGCGATATTTTATTTACTTAGTTTTAATTTGACTATTACGCAACTTTTTCCTCATTTTACGAACATGTGGTTTCGAATTCATGGCCAATCGATATGTATACTGGAAGTGGAGGCAGATAACCCGCAATGATCCATTTCATATATATATATATATATTATATATATATATAATTTATATTTATATATATATATAATATATATATATATAATCATAGATTATAATATATATATATATAATAACTATATATTATATATATATATATATATTATATTATATATATATATGGGTTTGGGTGTTGCTTATACGCTGTAACTTGTAAAAATTTTAGGATTATTTTCCTGGTTGTAATTTTACACAGCAGAGAATAAGGAATGAAATTGCCATTCTACAGTCAACTCAAAGTTTCTATTTTTATAAAAAATTTGAGAGATACTCGTTTATCTTTCAGATATATATAGTAATGACAATTCTTTTCAAATCAGCAGCGTAGTAGGCACTACCATTTTGGACGCTGCTTGGTCAAAATGACCAACGCTGTTTTACTTTCCCTTGACCTTTTCTGAGCCCAATTTTTTACCTGTCCTTGACCAATATCCACTTTCACCTTTTTGGGCATTGACCTTTTTTTGGCGCACAAATTTTTACCTGACCTTGACCTTTTGGCCTTGAACCGTTTTTAGGGACTATTACTTTCTTTTCGACAACCTCGTTCCATGGGTCAAGTCATTTGGGCCCACGGATATTTTTCCGGCAACCCTAATTTGTTGAGAACCCTAATTTTTTGGAAACCCTACATTTTTTAGGCCAACCCATAATTTTTTAGGAGACCCTAATTTCTGTAGGCCAACCCTAAATTGTTTCAAGGCAACCCTTAATTTTGCAGAACCCTGCGAAGAAGGGTTGCGCCAAACGGTGGCGTAAGCAACCGTTGTACGTACCCACCCTAAGTTTTTTTTCGACCAAAGGCCTTTGGTCATCATGGGTCAATTTGGTTGGCCCCACCCTAATTTTTGGCCTCCCTTTATGGGCTTAAGGCCCTATTTGTTGATATTTCTACATGCTACACACGGCGGCACGCGCGCAACAGCACACACAACACACACACCACAACAACACAACAACACACACAACACCCACACACCCACACCCTAAGCCACACCTAGCCTCCATATGCCTACAACCCAGCCTCCACGATAGCCTACACCCAGACCTTACACCTAGGCTTCACATATTTCCTACACCTGACACTTAGCCTACCCTAGCCCATTATAGGCCGACACCGCTCACATGCCTACACACCAGGCTACAACTAGCCTTCACGTAGCCGTCACACCTACACCTAGCCTCCACCATGCTTCACCATAGCCTACCACCTACACCTAGATTCACCCAGGCCTTCACCTAGTCTACACCCATACACTTAGCCTCACCAGGCCTTCACATGCCTACACTACACTACCTAGACTCCCACAGCCTTCCGCTACACTCTACACTACACCTAGACTTCCACCCCACCTTCACTTAGCCTGACAACGTGCCACATACAAACTTGTGATGGCTCAAATTTTTGAATGACTCGGATTATTGATGTCTATCTTTGATGACCGTCTCATTCGGTTCATCGTGATGGTGGCCTATATGCAGGTAACTTTGTGGTCTCCAAATCACGTAAGAGTATCTAGTATGTTTATTAGTGTTCTATGCGTGCAGTCTGGCCAGGGGCCAAGTGAGTTGCCAATGAGTGCCAATGGTGCAAGGAATGCCAATGAGTGCCAAGTGAGTGCCAACAAATGCCAAGTGAGTGCCACATAGTGCCAACTGAGTGCACTTTTTTCAAGCCTTTTAGCCTCCCTATTATATATAGTATATAATATAATATATTATATATATTATATTATTTAGATATATATATATATAATATATATATATAATTATATATAATATATATATAAATATATATATTAAATCATTGTAAGTTAATGATTATTTAAATTTCTAATTATATAGCTAAAGTTCTTATATATCACTTATTTTATTTCTTAATAAATTTTTACATGTATGATTAAGAGTTTAATAACGGAAACTTGGGCTCAGATATGCGAAAAAACATGTGTTTATACCTTAACAAAAGCCGAGATAAAATAAACTTCGCACCAATCACATACAAAGGTCCATTTATAGAGATAAGGTTACTTTCCGCACTCACAAGAAGGTAAACATTTTCGTCTTATCTGATCAAAGGATCTTACCGGAATCCGCATGTTTCAGTTGAAACTTATTTAGTAAAATAATAACATTGTTCTTCGACTCTATGTTCTATACTGGAATTACCTTTTGACCTGGGTATTAGGCTTCAAATCCGCACTGATGATACAAAAAGGACTTATCCGCTAAAATTTAGGCTAAATTTTAGCCGAACGTAGTTATTGCACCACATTTGACAGAAAAAGGTCAGTTTGACATATATTTGACCTGGCGTATTAGGCCTAAACGCCGGGCGTACAAAAAGGGATTATCCTTAAATTTAGGGCTTAAAGAGTTTAGTTATTTCCAACCCATTTTAGCAGAGAAAGAAGGTCAGTTTCGTATCTGTACGGAGTGCGGGTTGTTTTTCTCGTGATGGCATGTCAATGTACATAGATAATAATAATTGGAAAATCCGAACTTATTAAAAAACTTTGCAAATATTTTAGTTAACATCGAGCGGATAATATAAAATGTAAGGGAATAATTGTTATTTTAAATAAAACTTAGAATTTGAATTAATAAAATACATGTTATTTTAGCAGAAGCATATTTTCGTTATTCTTTATATAGAGAACTTATTTAAAGATGATGACAAGCAGTAAGTCAATAGAAAAAGTTGCATAGCTGTGTAGAGGACCGAGTGCTAGGGGCTAGACCTTCTGATTTTACTGATTTATTTGCTTTAGGTACGTAAATTATATGTTTAATAAATTTCATAAATTTTATTAAAAGTTATTTTAAATGCCTGTAGATAAAATTGATAAACAAAAAGTATTAACAGTTAATAATAATTCTTTGTTCAAAGATATGATTGATTTATTATAGAGTTGTAAGAAACTTTGAAGTTTAATTTTAGTTTATATTTCGAAAGAGTAATAAAATGTACGTGTTAATTAAAACATAAACATGTTTTAATCAAATCTATACGTATAATGTGAAAGTGTAGTGTGCGTGGTGTGGTGTGTTAAGTGAAGTGCGCGTGTGTGTGTGTGTGGGATGTGTGTGTGGTGTGTAAGTAAATCTGTGTATGACAGTAAGTAATCTGTGCTTGTGTGTAAGTAAATCTGTGCGTGTATAATAACATTGTGTGTGTGTGTGTAAGTAAATTGTGTGGAGTGTAGTTAAATCTGGTGGGTGTAAAGTAAATCAGTGGTGAATGTAAGTGAAATCTGTCGTGTGCTGTAAGGTAAATCTGTGGTGAGTGTAAGTAAATCGTGTAAGTAAATCTGTGTGTGTGTGTGTGTAAAGTGATAAACTGTAAAGTGTCTATGAGTATGGAAGTAGCCATAGTGCACTGTGTATTATAAGTGTCATTTAGTGACATGTGGGATATAAGTGTAAGTGTTGTGTGTGTAGTGTGTTGTGTGTGTGTTGTGTGTGTGTGTGTGCGAGGTGGTTATGTGTGTTCCTAAATTAATAAAACACAAGGCATGAAGTAAATAACTAGCTATATAATAAAATCACTTAAAAATAAATAATAAATAAAAGTAAATAATAAAAATAAAATAAAAAAGAAAAGAATAAATAAAAGGTATTAAAAACAAAATAAAATAATAATAAAATAAAATAATAAAAATAAAATAAAAAGAATAAAACGAATAAAAATAAAAAGTATTAAAACAAATAAAAGAAAACATATGTTAAATACAATATATGAGTAAAACGTAAAGCAGAAAAAACAGTGAAAGCAGAAAGTTAAAAACCAGTAAAGCAGAAAGTTAAGCAGTAAAGCAGAAGTAAAGCAGTAAAACAGTAAACAAAAGCATACTAATCCCCCTGGTGTTAGGTCACACCTCTATTGATTTACTGATTTACTGCTTTAAGGTATGTAATGTTAATAAATATATGAGTTAAAGCAGTAAAACATATGAGTTTAAAGCAGTAAAACATGAGTTAAAGCAGTAAGCAGTAAAACAAAAGCATAGCGAAGCCCTATGTTTGCTAGGTCAACACCTCCTATTGATTTACTGAGTTTATGCTTCTTAAGGTATGTACTGTTAATACAATATATGAGTATAAAGCAGTAAAAATATGAGCTTAAAGCAGTAACATGAGTTAAGCAGTAAAACATGAGTTAAGCAGTAAAAGCAGTAAAACAAAGCATACTAATCCCCCTTCTGGTGTTAGGGTCACACCTCTATTGATTACTGATTTACTGCTTTGAAGGTATGTAATGTAATGTTTTTTAATAAAATTTGTACAATCTGTAGTGAAAATAAATGTTAAGTATATCAGACACTTCTGGATTTTTTTATCTTCTACATACAATTTTATAAAATTTATAAAATAAAAAGTTTAAGAAAAAATATGTTAATGAATATATGTGTTAAATAATGGGTCTGTAATGATTACAGTTTTAGGTTCGCGAACATGTTTTTAATAAAATGGTGTTAAGTATGAAATAAAATGAATGACTCATAGTATATTTGAAAAGAAATTCTTTGAAAAGTTTAAGTATGAATTAAAAATGAATGACTACTATAGTATATAGTATTTTTACATTCCGCGAATATTGCGCCTGGCGGCGCCGCACGCGCCTTCTTCCCACCCGGAATACGACGCCCGCGGGCGACGCGGTGAGCGACCACACCGCGGATCGCACCTGCGGGAGCGCCGGTTTCGCGCAGGGTCGCATGCCGGCGCCCCTTGGATGTTCCCATTATGAACTAGGGGAAGACTTAATATAACTCTTGTTCTATGATGTGGCGTAGAGATGAGCCATCAAAGGTGATTTCATCAAAGATGAATGATCAATATAGATGGTATCAAAGCTGACTCATCAATTATGAGTCGATCAAAATGAACCTTCAAAGTTGAGGCATAAATGCTGAGGAATTTATGCTGCGGCATCAAAGTTGAGGCATCCAAAGTTGAGGCATCAAAGAGGCATAAAGTTGAGGCCATCCAAGTTGAGGCATGCAAAATATGTCGACGTGTGTGAGTGAAGTGTAGTGTATCTGTGTGCTGAGGTGTGGTGTAAGTGTATATGGTTTACTGTAAGTGTTCATAGTGTGTATTAAGTGTCATAGTGAATGTGTGTATTAATATCATAGTGTTATATAGATAAAGAAATAAATAAGATAAGTAGAAAAAGACTAACTCATAATAGGACGCATCCTAGCAACTGTAATTAACTACACAGCGAATCCTCAATAACTATAACCTAGGGGTTAGCACACCCTATTAGGGCTTTCTAGGCTCAGGCGAGTGCTAGAAAAGGCTGAAAAGTAGGCACTCAAGTGGACTATGTGGCTCACGTGGCACTATTGTGGTGCACTCAATTGGCACTCATTGGCACTCACTTGGATCTCATTGCACTCATTGGCAACTCACTTGGGCACTCACCTGGCACTACTGGGCAACTCATAGACATAATTAGAACTCACATAGATATCCTTACCGGTGATTGGGACCACCAAAGCGTGTACCGTCAATATAGGCACCATCAAGATGAACGCTAAAAGATGACGTCAATCAAGATTGAGTCTCAATAATGCCAGAGTCATAAAAATTGAGCCATCAAAGTTGTATGGGCACGTGTAGGCTAAGTGAAGGTTGGGTGGAGGGGTGGATGTAGGTGTAGGTGTAGGTGATAGGTGGGTGGAGTCTAGGTTGGGTGTCAGGTGTAAGGGTAGGTGAAGGCTGCGTTGGAGGCTACGATGTAGGTGTAGATAGGTTGAGGCTGGGGTGAATCTAGGTGTGGTGGAGGCTAGGTGCAGGCAGGGTGAGAGGGCTAAGTGTAAGGTGTAGGCTAGGTTGAGGTAGGGTAGGCTGGGTGTAGGCTATGTGGATGGCTGGGTGTAGCGTCTATGGAGGCGTGGTGTAGGCTAAGCTGTTAGTGAATAGGATAGACCGTGAGGCTAGGTGTAGGCTGGGTGATAGGCTATTGTGGAGGACTGGTGGTAGGCTTCATGGAGGTAGGTGTTAGGCTAGGTGTGGGTGATGTGGGTGTGTGTGTGATGTGTGTGTTGTGTGGGTGCTGTGTGTGTGCTTGTGTGTGTGTTTGATGTGTGCGCGCGCGTGCCCGCGTGTGTAGATGTTACCGAAATATCAAAAAAATAGGGCTAAGGCCTAAAGGGAGGCCAAAATTAGGGTTGCAAAGAGTGACCCATGGATGACCAAAGGTTTGATCGAAAAAATTAAGGGTCGGGTTACGTTCAACGGCTTGCGTTACGCAAACCGTTGGCGGCAACCTTCTTCGAAGGGTTGGCAAAAATTAGGGTTGCCGAAAAAAAAAATTAGGGTTGCCAAAAAATTAGGGTTCTCAAAAAATTAGGGTTCCCAAAAAATTAGGGTTCTCAAAAAATTAGGGTTGCGCAAGAAAAATGACCGTTGGCCAAAATGACCCATGGAAAGGAAGGTGGTCAAAAAAAGGTAAGCTAGTCCCAAAAGGTCAAGGCCCAAAAAAAGGTCAAGGTCACGGTAAAATTTGGGTCAAAAAAGGGTCGAAGCCCAAAGGTTAAAGTCAAAAAGGTCTCAGGAAGCTGTAAAAAATTGGGCTCAAAAAAAGGACAAGGGAAGGCTTAAAATCAGCGTTGGTCATTTTGACCAACACGTCCAAAATGGTAGTCCTACTACTAGCAGCAATGTAATTTTTAGTCCCTTAAATATCAAAGCTAATTTAAGGTGAAACGTTTTTATTTTTGACAAATTTTTAAAACTACACAACAAGGTCTTAAGAAGAAGATTTTCTGATTTTTTTTTTATATTTTATGTAATGAAAGCTAATTATAATTGTAACTTTTTTCGTTTCAATCTGATATATTATATATTATTATATATATTTTAACTACTATATATATATATATATATATAGTATATATATATACTTAATATTATATATTATATATTATATATATATATATTTATATAGAGGTTTATATCTATATCATAATATTTATATTTATCTTAAAAAGTTATATATATAAAAGTATTTATAAACACTATATTTATATAATATATATATTATATAATATATTATTATATATACTATATACTATATATTATACAGTATCGGTAGATTTTTTTGACAAAAGTTTGATATTTTACATCGATTAATTAGCGGTTGATGAGTTAGCCAGAATTGGTATTATTAGCACTGTTTAGATAGTTGTTTTTGCTAGGCATCGGTAAGGTAGAGTACTGTATTGAATGAGTTACAAGCCGTATTTTAGGTTATCACCATGCTGGTGAGTAACTACTCACACTGGCGTAGCGATCTATATCGAATAGAACCAATACTCGATAAGTACATTAAACGACTTAAGACATTTACAAATACACACACACACATAACACACACACACATATATAATATATATATATATATATATATATTCATAATATTTATATTATATATATATATATAGATATTTATATTATATATATTAATATATATATATATATATATTATTATTTATATATAATATACAGGCCCCGCACTATTACACTACTCTAGCCCATGGGCCAAAAAAAGAATTTTACGCCTTACAAAATATTTTATATATATATATATAATATATAGTATATATTATATATATATATATAGTATATATATATATATATATATATATATATATATATATATATATAATTATATATTATATATCAGTCTTTCTCAAAGTGGGCGATAACGCCCCCTTGTGGGCGCTGGAGGCCTAGAGGGGGGCGGTAAAGGACCTAGAAAAAAATGGGGTTTGTTGAAGTGGTTTAGGGGGGCGATGGCTGATTTGTAATTTCATCTACTTAATATTTTAAAATTCACTCAAATTAAAACCTACCTACTACACAATATCGATTATTTAGTAATTTTAGTTCATGATTTCTGCCGTTTGATTGTATAAATTTTAGTTTTTTACTATATTATACTATATTTATACTATATTTATACTAGCAGAATTGTATTAGTTAGCACTGTTAGGTTAGGTTGTTTTGCTAGGCATGGTAAGGTTAACAGCTTCTGTATTGATGAGTTACAAGCCTTACTTAGGTTACTCACACCTGTGAGTAACTACTTCTGGGTATCGATGTATCGATATACATTAAAAACATACTTAAGGTTTATAACACACACATGAGCACACACGCACACACACATATAAATATATATATATATATATATATATATATATATATATATAATATATATGATATATATATATATATATATATCTAATTAATATTTAATAATATATATATTACAGTATATTATTTTATATTATATATATATAGATATAATGTATATATTATAATAAATATAGATATATATATATATATAGTTATATTATATATATAGTATATATATATATACTATATATATAATATCATATATATATATTGTTATCTCTTTATAGTATGATGACATATATACACTTCTATATTATATATTATCATATAATATATATAGTATATATATATATATATATATATATATATATATATATATATATAAAGCTTGATAAAATGAGTGCTGAGTAGTAACTGTGTCTGTGTGTGTGGGTGGAGTAAAAGAGAGAAAAAAAGAATTTTCAGTTGGCAATATTTTCTTCTTGCAGGAATTAAATAGAAGAAGACTTCATTTGCTTCACTTTTCCCTTTCTGGAATACGAAATTAAACTCGTTTCAAATATATGCAAAACTATTGAGCTGGTAAACTTTGGAGAATAAAAAAAAAAGTCCTTCACAATTCTCACAAGTTTGGCTTTATTCACGCTTGGTTTTAATTTATTCAGAATATATAATATATATATATATATTATATATTATATTATTATATAGTTATAGATATAATATATTATATATATATTATTATATATTATTATATATATTATTATATAATTTATATATATACTATATTATATATATATATGGAGAAAGTCTAGTTACTGACCTTTGAACGGTACTTTCGTATAGCCCAAAAAAACTAGGTACAGGGTATCTTTATGGCCATAAATAGACTGTTCTATTATGAGGGATTTGTGATCTTAATAATATATAGGACCTGTTACGTTTTAGGACTCCGTCATTTTTTTTTTGTAAGTTTATTTTTTTTTAACTAAGAATTACCAAGGGATAAAACCGCAAGATGGCAGGATCGACGTCTCTCGGCCTTCGGGAACGACGGGATGGACTATTTCCCCCCCTCCGGGAGGGCTCCGGAACCCCCGCGTCTTTGGGTATTTGGTGGTCGCGGGGGTTCCTCCGCCCCTCCCTACGGGGTATGGGAAATCGTCCCCCTTCTGCTCCCCGTCGGCTCGAGCCCTCATTTTGCGATGTAATACCTTAACAATAATATATAATATACTATATTATTATATATTAATATAAATATTTATATATATATATATATTATTTTTATATTATATTATCAACAAGAACCCGACCGCAGCGAGCCAAGTGAAAAAAAATAATTATATATATATAATATATAGTATATAAATAAAATAATATATTTAGGACAAAAACTCAAGTACTTCAAGCATGGATGCCAAAAACTCAAGAAATTGAGAAAATTCAAGCGATGGCATCCCTGTTATGAGTCTACATTGGGTAAAATGTCTTAAAATTCCTCCGCGTCATAAAGTAAACTACATGATATTGTAAATATTTTTTTGAATGTATAAACTTTACTTTATAACAGCTTATGATTCTTATTAATTTTATATGTGTTTAATGTTATAATAAGGTTAAGAAAATAAAATTTGACTTATAGATCAAAAGAGATCAATAGGCATAGACTTTGTCCTAATAAGTAATATAATGTGTGTGGCGTATGCAGTCAGGGGTACTTCCCTCTAATGTTGCGACGAAGATAAAAAAATGAACCTTTCATATGCTTAGCCGATGACGTTTTAAGGATGTTATTAGTAGAAAAAGCTGTGAAAAGAATACATCATCGATAGATAATTGAAAGTAGGTAAATTACTCATACTAAGCGGTATTAAAGAAGTTGCATTTTTTCTAAGTTTTAATGTGTTTTCTTGTTCTTGGTTTTGAAGTCAACTAGATAGTGTGCTTTTAACAGCTACTTCTTCTTGGCAGTTATTACCGCAGAAAGGCTTCATCGTGTCAGAATGGCATTTGGCGCTGCCAAATCTGCATAAATTTCATCATCGGAAGGGCGCGCCCGATTTGATAATTCAGCTGCAGACAGACAATCAAAACCGTTTGCTCAAGAAAATGAAAGAAATCTAATTATGGGCAATTTTTAAGATCACAATGTTTTCTGAGTAGGAACCGCCGATGACTTCCATTAAGAGAGTAAAGCACCTGCGATGAGGGAATCTTTTGAAGACCTGATATAAAACTTGGCGATAGAAAGTGGCTGATGTGGAATTGAAAGAGCATATTCAAAGACAGAAGGAATGCCGTCTGGACTTCTCCGATGATTCAAAATGTGTTTATCAATTTGTGGGGAATTATCATAAAAAAAAATATTTGCCGCGACGCAAAAACAAAAATTCGTGTCTACTCCCACTATTGGACGAGTAAACTGCGGATGTCAGGGCAAATAGCATAATTTTACAGGATTAGGTTTTTCGATCTTGAAAATGCCTGTTTCGGAGAATTCAATTTCTGGGTATTAACAGTTTCCGGAGGGATGGAGTGGTAAAACCATTAGCCAAGTTTTGATTATGTTTTAGAAAAAGAAAGATTTGAGCAATCCGCGTCCTATGCGAAGGTCAGGGGTACGACGGCTGCGCAGAAATGGCCGAGTGTTTAAATGAAATGGAGTTTAAAAAAACTATGAGAGGAAGATTAAAAGGAGTGTATTAATTTTAATGTGTAGAGCCATCGACATAAGTTTAGCGTCTTAATGAGCGCTGACACTCATCCGGAATCAAAAATACTATTGCCACAATAAAGACGACGATAAACTTTTTCAGGGAGACCACGCCTATCAAAAAAAAAGGAGGGGAAGAAAAATTGTACGATATTCCCCCCGAACGCCTTTTGGGGGGCCTTAAAAAAAAACTTTTGGTTTGGAAATAAAAAAATTTTTTGTCCCAGATTTCTTGGCTCAAATATCATGTAGTGTTAGTTTAGCCATATTCAACAAAGGAATTATTGACTATAGTGCCAGGGCTAAGCTGATCGAGTCCAAAGAATTTTGAAAGTTGTCAAAAGAACCAACTGCAAAGCGTGGCTGATCAAATAATTGCTGACCTGCTTTATCCGCCAATGTTATTGCTTGCCGAGTTTTAGTAGAACTTGGTGCGGGTATGGCACTAGAAACGAATCGAACAAGCATCAAGAGCAATTGCTACGTGAAACTGTTGCTGAATATTGGGAGGCGGTTCTGTACTTGGATGGCTTATCTTGCTCACTTTCATCGCTCTCTTTAGAACTAGTTATCGGAAAAAAACAGCAGCTGCCGCATTTCATATTTATTCATTTGCATCCGTTTCTTATGTATAGTGTGATCAGTAGAGCCAGTTTGCGGAGAAAGTATTCTTTTCAGAGTTTTGATGATCTTCTAGACAACAAAATTCTTACCGAAACTGGACTTATGGTATATATCACCTTGTGGCTGGCTAAAAAAATGAATAAACAAAAGTTGAAAGACTTGGAACGTACTGAAGTTATTAAAGAAGACGACCCCTTTTTTCCTCAAATAATACCCGGTCTATTAATTGCACTTGTGCCGACCGTGCTTCCAGACAAGGTACCCTTGAAAGGTGTTTTCAGCACTCTGCAGAAGAAGTTAAAGACTTGGCCTAAAAAACACCAATTGACGAAGAAAAGGCTTAATGAAATTATGTAGCTCGAGATTATGCCATACAATTTTATATTTAAGGTGAAAAAAAAATTGAAAAAAACGTAAAATGGAATAAAAAAAACAAAATGTATTGCAAAGATA
>JABUQX010006015.1:5000-10000 GCA_015478945.1 Trachelipus rathkii
TAAATATGAGCCAAGGATAAGACCACAAGATAGTGCTAGTAATATATCGAGTAGAGTGAGTATACTAGTGTAAGAAAAGCAACAATAGACAGATCTTTGTTACAGAGATAGAAAAAAGAAATAAAAATTACAAGGGACGGGACCAATACTTGCAAAAAAAAGGGAACTAGAAAGTTTGGATTTGTACCACAAGTAGCAATATAACCATCTGGAAACAAACATTAAAATTGAACAAAAATTAGAAAGTCCAATTTTCAGTATTAGCGATACCTCTGTGAAAAATGAAAATAAAAATGTAAATTTTTCAGAAACTAAAATAAAAAGTATAGGTGAAAATAACAATCAGGAGTCTAAATTAGTAGAAATTTTAAAACAAAAGTTAGAAGTGAGTATTAACAATCCTCTTCCAATATGTGAGCCAGAAATATTTTCTGGAAAGGATCCAACTAAATTTAAAATGATTATAGTTTTTAAAATAATAATAAAGGAAATGTGAAAATGAAATGAACAAGCTTTCCTATTTAATCAAGTATACAGAAGTAAGCAGAAAATATAGTGAGAAGTTGTATGCATTTGGATGAAAATAAAGTTATAAAAAGATACGGTAGAAAAATCGAGAACCGTATGGAAATGAACAATGTATTGCTAATGACAACTGGAAAGGTTAGAGGTTGGAATGGAAATAAGAATGAAGAAGTGACTAATGGCAGTTTTTCTTTGTTTTTAGATGCTATTAATAATGCAATGGAAAATATTACTCATTTGAATGAATTTGAATTCTACTGGTGCCTATTGTATCGAATAGTTAAAAAACTTCCTACGAAACAACCGTGATAAGTGGAGATTATTCAGTTGATAGTATGTATGAAGAAAATAAAAAAGGTAATTTAGGTACATTTACAAAGTTTATTGAAAAGGAAGCAAGAATAATGAACACACCATTGTTCGGAGAAATTGGCATTGGTACACAACAAGCAGAAAAATTACAAAATGTAAAGGTAAGTCACTTTTATACAAGGAAAATATAATGTCATAGGAAATCAACAAAAATGTAATAAATAATTAATAATAAGATATAATAATTAATAATATAATAATAAAATAATAATATATAATAAAAAATGAACAGAATAATGACAATAAGAAATATAATATGTAATAGTAGTAATATATAATATGTCATCGAGTTGTGCGATTTTTATAAAAAAGACAATCATAGTATAAATAAATGCAAAATTTTAGAAAAACAAAGCCAAGATGAAATTACAAAGTTCATAAAAGACAATAAATTATGCTTTACAGTGTCTCAGATCAATCATTTAGTATAACTGTAAAAGACAGAAATGTGAAAAATGTAATAAGCAACATCTAACATTTCTGCATAGAGAAAAAGATAGTACCAGTTTAACAAAGAAAGAGCAAGATGGCTCAAACCCCTCACCAGCAGCACTCACTGTGAAATTAGAAGATAAAGAGAAGTTTAAACAAAAAATCAGAAGTAATGATTTATGCTTTCTGGACAACCCCAGTATTGAAAGCTATTTTATCCTGCCGTACCAGTTAAAATCAAGCTTAAAGGTAAAGATAAAGTGATTAAGACATACATGGGTTTAGATACATATTCATCAGCATGTTTTATGGATTTAAATTTAGCTGCAGAACTAGGTATGTCATATATGAAACCTCAGAAAGATATAGATATTACTACTATGTATGGGCAACATAAAATAAAGACATACATATTAAACAATCTAGAAATTTATGATATTGAGATGAGGAAATCTGAAACCATAAATAATATATACTGCAAAGAAAATTGGCCCTTTAAAATGGAAGAAAGTCCATCTATCAAAGATATAAATGGATTAGAATACTTGAATCATGTGCCCTTCAACTTCATAAAATCAAAAATTGGATTATTAATAGGAATGAATCAAAGTAAATTGTTAAAACCCATTGAAGTAGTAGAAGGTCATTATAACTATCCCTTTGCAGTTAAGTATTCATTTGGATGGCATTATACAGGTTCGACACCAGATGTTACCAGCATTCATGAGGTTTAAGATGTGCATTCAAAACACAAATACACAGAAAGGGGTATATTTGTTTGAAAATATTGCTTAAAGACTTTTCTGGAAAGAATCCTGAACAAGTATGTGACAGTGTGAGATCAAAAGTGGAAAGATAAGGTTGAAAAATACTATTACAAAGAATCATCAGGTAAATTTCAGTTGGTCTTACCATTGTAAAAAAGGAAAACAGCAATTTTACTAAACAAAAATCAAGCATTAGCAAGACTGTTCTCATTAAAAAGTAAATTTTTCAAAGATAAAGAATATTTTATACAGTATAGTGATAACATAAATGAAATGTTAAAACTAAATTTTGCAGAAAAGATTGAGAAACATGAATTATTAAACAATGACAGATTCTATTTAACACACCATTGTGTAATTCATCCACAAAAGAAAAATTGAGAGTAGTATTCAATGCAGCTTTGCCATACAATGGTATTTCTTTAAATAATAGTTTACTCACAGGTCCAGACTATATTTCCAATCTACAAGGCATCCTTTTAAGGTTCAGAAAAGAGAAATATGCTTTCATAGCAGATATAGAGAAGATGTTTTATCAAATACAAGGTACTTGACAAAGATAAAGTTTATCGCGCTTGTTATCGGTTTCCTGATGGTAATTTAAATAAAACTCTAGAAGAATATAGAGTTAAAATTCCATATATTTGGGAGGTGAGTCACCTTTCAATTGAATGTATGTTTTTTGAAGCCAAACTACACATTATTGAAGCAGAAAAAGTTACAGTAATTTTAGCTAAAGTACCCATACTTAGAAATTTCAGTTGATGATTGTTTAAAGTCTGTGAAATCAGAAAATGAGGCTATTGCAGTAATTTTAAAAATTAGAGGTTTTAATCTGCATCAAGTAGCTAGTATTCAAGAAATTTTCTAGAAAAACATTGAGTAACAAGGACTTAAGTAAAGATTTTAAAGAAATAAATTATCTTTAGATAATTACCTTCACAAAAAGTATTAGGCTTAAGTTGGGACCAGAAATAGATTAATGAAGGCTAGACTCTCTCGTGACAAAATAATATACTCAGTTGCATTTTTTCCATATATATCACGGGATTCTATAAGCCCAGTGCTAATGTAGCTAAAAGATATTTCAAAATTAGTGCGATAAAAGGTAAATTGGATGATGAAATTCATCAGATATAAAAAAGAAGTTACATAAATGTTTAGTGTGTTAATAAGCTAAATGATTTTCAGGTTCCTCAATTCAAATTGTTTAAAGTATAAAAGGGTAGAACTGACATTATTTTTCAGATGGTTAAGATAGCTATGCTCAGTTAGCACTATAGGAGGTTCATTGGGGAGAATAATGAAATATATTGTTCATTGGTGTTATCTAAACAAGATTGATACATTAAATAAAATTGATGTTAACCTTACCAAGATGATTAGTGCAGCAACATTAGCAGCAACATACACCAATTTTAAAGATGAGATTTATTTATGAATAGCCAAGAGTATTTCTGGATAGATAGTGAAATTGTTTTACAATATATCAAAAATGAATCAAAAAGGTTTAAAAGATTTGTACATAATAGAGTTAATTATATTACATCACAAACAGATATAAGCCAATGGTTATGTTACCAGGTAAGTAAATGTAGCAGATAGCAGGTAAATGGATATGTTTATGGAGTTTTTTTTGAACAAAAAACCATGGGAGCACTGGTCCCGAATATTTTGTAACAAAGGACAAAATGCTCATGGCCTGAGCAACATAATTAAGATAATTAGATGATGAAAATGACTGAAATTATAAAAAAGTAAACAGTGATGTCCATACACTCCAAGAAAGCTCAACAGACAAGCTCATACATTCTGTTCAGATTGGTAAATTAAAAACAAAAGTGCATGGATTTTAAGAGTGTAAAGAAAATGATGCTAAGAAAACCTGGAATTAAGGTGCAATGACAATATACGGAATTAAAGATGCAGAAGGCTATTTACAATTGTACAAATAAAGGCAATTTCATGATCATACATACAAAATAAAGAAAGAAAGAGAAGCTTGCCAAAAAGGCACATGGTGTGGCAAAGTTCCTACCATTTATAGATAATAATGGAATACTAAGAGTAGGTGGGAGGAATAAAAATCTGAATGATGTATCCTTTGATTTTAAACATCCAATTATCTTGCCAAATAGTCATGTTACAATGTTAATAATGAGACATTACCATAGAATTAATGGGCATTTAGGAAAACAAACAGTTTTAAATGCTTTAAGAGAGAAGTACTATATCATTGGAGCAAGCAGAAGTATTAAGAAGATCCTAAAAGATTGCATTATATGCAGAAAGCTCCATACAAGGCCAACTCAGCAGTTGATGGGAGATTTGCCCAAAGATAGATTAGAAGGTGATATACCACCATTTACAAGTATTGGTATTGATGCCTTTGGTCCTTTTCTTGTAGTAAGGGGAAGAGGGAAAGTAAGAGAAAAAAGATATGGATTAATATTCTCATGTTTAAGTAGTAGAGCCATACATTTAGAGATGTTATATTCATTAGATACTGATGCTTTCATCAATGCTCTAAGAAGATTTATCAGCCGTAGAGGTAATGTGAAATTGATCCGATCAGATAATGGATTGAACTTTGTGAAAGCTAACAAAGAATTAAAAGGACAAGTTAAAAATTGGAATAATAAGCAAGTAAATAAATTCTTAGCAAAAAGAAATACAGTGGTTATTCCAACCCCCTCATAGTTCTCATAAAGGAGGTCATTTTGAGAGACACATTAGAACTGTAAGAAACATATTACAAGCTTCACTCTTAGAACAGCCAATAAGGTTGACAGATGATAACTTGAAACACTTTGTTCTGTGAGATAGAATTCATTATAAAATACGACCATAACAGAATTTTTAAGATGATTTAGAAAACTAGAAGTTTTGACACCAATCATCTAC
>JABUQX010006015.1:20000-27500 GCA_015478945.1 Trachelipus rathkii
ATGCTGATCGGATCATTTCACATTGCCTCTGCAGCTATAAATATTCTTAAGAGCAATTTGATTGAACGCTCAAGTATCTAATGCAATAATAAATCTCTAAATGTATGGGCTCTATACGTTAAAATTGAGAATATTAATCATATCTTTTTTCTCTGACTTTAACCTTTTCCCTTACCAAAAGAAAGGACCAAAGCACAATTTCCAAATACTTGTAAGATGGTCGGTATATCACCTATCTAATCTATTTTGGGCAATCTCCACAACTGCTGAGTTGGCCTTGTTGGGCTGTTGCATATATGGCATTTTTAGGATTCTTCTTTAATACTTCTGCTTTGCTTCGATGATAAGTACTTTCTCTCTAAGCATTTAAAACTGTTTGTTTTCCTAAATGTCCATTAATTTCTATGGTCATGTCTCATTATTAACATTATGTAACATGACTATTTGGCAAGATAATTGGATGTTTAAAATCAAAGGATACATCATTCAGATTTTTATTCCTCCCACCTACCCTTAATATTCCATTATTATCTATAAATGGTAGGAATTTTGCCAAAATGTGCCTTTTTGGCAAGGCTTTTCTTTCTTTTTTATTTTGTATTGATTATCATGAAATTCTTTATTTTGTACATATTTGTAAATAGCCTTTTCTGCATCTTTTAATTCTGGGATTGTCATTGCACCTTTATTCCAGGTTTTCTTATGCATATTTTCTTAACTCTTTTAAATCCATGCTAATTTTTGTTTTTAATTTCATCAATTGCAGACAGATGTAGGCTGTCTGTTGAGCTTTCTCTGGAGTTGTTATGGGCATCAGTGGTTTATTTTTATATTCTTCATTTTTCATATCTAATTCTATTTTATTTATTTTGCTCAGGCCATTTGAGCTTTGTTCTTCTGTACAAAATTCAGACAGTGCTCCAGGTTTTTTGTTCAAAACTCATAAACAGATATCCATTTATTGCTATATCTGCTACATTCGCGTTACCTGGTACATAATTCCATGGCTTATCTCTGTTTGTGATCTGATACTCTATTGGTACATCTTTTAACCTTTTTGACTCATTTTGATATATTGCTAAACCAATTTCACTATCTATCCGAGGAAATACTCTGGCCTTTATTTTCTATCAATTCATCCTTTTAATTTTGGTGCTATTGTTAGCTTGCTAATTTTGCTTGCATCTAATTCTATTTCTTATGGTATTTAAAAGTTTCATCAAATTTTATTTAATGGTATCAATCTTGTTTTAGATAACACCAATGAACAATATATTTCATTATTCTCTCCAATGAACCTTATATATGCTACTGCAGCATATGCTATCTGTGAACCATCTGAAAAATAATGTAGTTCTACCCTTTTATACTTTAGACAATTTGGATTATATGGCCTAGGAACTTGAAAATCATTTAGCTTATTAACATCACTTAGCCATTTTATGTAACTTTTTTTTTATATCTGATGGAATTTCATCATCCCAATTAACCTTTTTATCGCATAAATTTTGAAATATCTTTTTAGCTACTATTAGCACTGGGCTTATAAATCCCAGTGGATCATATATGGAAAAAATGCAACTGAGTATACTTCTTTTTGTCAATTCTTTATTTTGTATATCAACTCTAGCTTTCATTAAATCTATTTCTGGGTCCCAACTTAAGCCTAATACTTTTTGTGATATTTATCTAGGATAAGTTTTATTTCTTTTAAATTCTTTTTTAAGTCTTGTTTATCAATGTTTTCTAAAGTTTCTTGAATTATAGCACTCTTGATGCAGATTAAACCTCTAATTTTTAAACTTACTGGCAATAGCCTCATTTTTCTGATTCCAAAACTGTTTAACATATCAAATTCAGGCAATTTTTAGTATGGTATCTTTAGCTAAATTAGCTCGAATTTTTTCTGCTTCAATTTACATGTGTAGTTGCTTCAAACATTAATTTGCAATTGAGGTGAGCTCACCTTCCAATATATGAACTTTAACCTCTATGATTCTTCTAGAGTTTTATTTAAATTACCCATCAGGAAACCATAAAAAGCGCTGATAATCTTTATCTTTGTCAAGTACCTGTATTTGATAAAACATCTTCTTCTCTATATCTGCTATGAAAGCATATTTCTCTTTTCTGAACTTTAAAAGGATGCCTTGTAGATTGGATATTAGTCTGGACCTCGGTGAGTAAACTATTATAAAGAAATACCATTGTATGCAAAGCTGCCTTGAATTACTACTCTCATTTTTTACTTTTGTGGATTGAATTACAACTATGGTGTGTTAAATTGATCTGTCATTGTTTTAATAATTCAGTGTTCTCATCTTTTCTGCAAAATTTAAGTTTTAACATTTTCATTTATTTATTCACACTATACTGTATAACAATATTGTCTTATCTTATGACAAATTTATTTTTAAGGAGATACAATTCTTGCTAATGCTTGATTTTTTGTTATTAGTAAATGCTGAATTTCTTTTTTAAATGGTAAACCAACTTGAAATTTACCTGTAATTTGTTCTTTGTAATGTATTTTCAACCTTATTTTTCCACTTTTGATCTTCAACACTGTCACAGACTTGTTCAGGATTCTTTTCAGAAAACTCTCTTAAGCAATATTTTTCAAACAAATTATCATCTTCTTGTTGTATTTGTGTTTTATGACATCTTAAACTCATGAATGCTGGTATACCATCTGGTGTCGAACCTTGTAATGCCCATCCAAATGAATACTTAACTGCAAAGGGATAGTTATAATGACCTTCTACTACTTCAATGGGTTTTAACAATTTACTTTGATTCATTCCTATTAATAATCCAATTTTTGATTTTATGAAGTTGAAGGGCACATGATTCAAGTATTCTAATCCATTTATATCTTTGATAGATGGACTTTCTTCCATTTTAAAGGGCCAATTTTCTTTGCAGTATATATTATTTATGGTTTCAGATTTCCTCATCTCAATATCATAAATTTCTAGATTGTTTAATATGTATGTCTTTATTTTATGTTGCCCATACATAGTAGTAATATCTATATCTTTCTGAGGTTTCATATATGACATACCTAGTTCTGCAGCTAAATTTAAATCCATAAAACATGCTGATGAATATGTATCTAAACCCATGTATGTCTTAATCACTTTATCTTTACCTTTAAGCTTGATTTTAACTGGTACTGCAGGATAAAATAGCTTTTTATTACTTACTTTTGTCTGAAAGGTTTTTGCTTCATTACTTCCTGATTCTTTTGACTCTACTTTCTTATCTTTATTTTCTAATTCACAGTGAGTGCTGCTGGTGAGGGGTTTGAGCCATCTTGCTCTTTCTTTGTTAAACTGGTACTATCTTTTTCTCTATGCAGAAATGTTAAATGTTGCTTATTACATTTTTCACATTTTCTGGTCTTTTACAGTTACTACTAAAATGATTTGATCTGAGACACTTAAATCATTAATTTATTGTCTTTAATGAACTTTATTATTTCACATCTTGGCTTTGTTTTTTCTAGATTTTGCATTTATTTATCACTATGATTGTCTTTTTATAGAAAATTGCAAACTGTGATTTATTTATTATTATTAATTATACTATTACTATTATTATTATATCTTATTGTCTGATTATTATTGTTTCCATTTTTTTTATTATTATTATTATTATTATTATTTATTATTTTATTTATTATTATTATCTATTATTATTATTATCATTTTTTGTTGTTATTTCTTATGATCTTATTTATTTTCTTTGATATAAAGTGACTTTACCTTTTCATTTTAGTAATTTTGTTCTGCTTTGGTTTGTACAATGCCAATTTCTCCGAACAATGGTGTGTTTCTTTTTCTTTTTTTTCAACTGGGGACCCAAATTTACCTTTTTATTTTCTTCATACATACTATCAACTTTATATCTCCACTTATCACGTTGTTTGTAGGGAAGTTTTTTAACTATCTATAAATAGCACCAGTAGAATTCAATTCATTCAATGGAGTAATATTTTCCATTGCATTAATTAATAGCATCTAAAACAAAGAAAATCTGCACATTAGCTTCACTATCTTCATTCTTAATTTCATTCCAATCCTCTAACTTTTCAGATATGTGCATTAAGCAATACTGTTCATTTCCATCTGTTTCTCGAGTTGTTTCTACCGACTTTATTTAACTCACTTACTATTTTATCCAAATGCATACAACGTTCACTATGCTTTGTGGTTTACCTTCTGCTATACTTGATAATAGGACAGGCTTGTTCATATTCATTTTTCACATTTTCCTTCTATATTAGTTTTTAAAAACTAGCAAAAAATCTTTAAATTTAGTTGGATCCTTTCCAGAAAATATTTCTGGCTCACATATTGGAAGAGGATTGTTAATACTCACTTCTAACTTTTGTTTTAAAATTTCTACTAATTTAGACTCCTGATTGTTATTTTCACCTATACTTTTTATTTTGAAAAATTACATTTTTTATTTTCAGGTTTTCCAGAGGTATTGTAATACTGAAATTGGACTTTCTAATTTATTGTTCTATTTTATTAGGTTTGCTTCCAGATTTTTTTATGACTACTGTGTTGGACAAATCAAAACTTTTTGTTCCCTTTTTTTTTCTCGAAGTATTGTTCATGTCTTGTTAATTTTCATATTCTTGCTTTTTTTATCTCTGTAACAAGATTAGCTATTTTGCTTTTCTACGACATAGCTAATACTCACTCTATCAGATATATTACAGCACTATCTTGATAGTATTAATCCTTGGCCTCATATTTATTCATGTTATTTTTGAAAGTACAGCTTTAATCATAATATGGCTTTAAATTTTATGTTAAGCCATGCTGGTATTTTATCTGCCCTTCTGCAGATTCTGCTATTAATTCACTACAAGTATTTTTTAGAGATTCGACCTTTGCGTTAATGTTAATTCATCAGTTTTAATTTCGACCTTAATCTAAATTGATTTAGAAGCATCATTAATTTGCCTTTATATGTTAATTTTCATAGAACATAGCAATTTTCGCTGAAGGAACCCTTAAACCTCCTTCAAGTTGTTTCAATTCATTATATTGTGGATTTCTTTGTTTGTTCGATATCGCTCATTTTTTTATTATTATTAAAACTAATAAAAACTATTATTATAAAATTTCATTCATTTCATTTATTTATGCAAAATTAAAAAAAAAATAAGGAAGGATATTATTTTTTTTAACAACATTTATATCATACAGATAAATTCTTATATTTCTTATATAAAGTTTACCTGTATATCATTTTTTATTTATTTTATTGTTTATTTTTGCTATTCTTATTTATACTTATTTGTGTCAATCGGATGATCATTCCTCCATCTGAGTGACAGCTTCTGTATTCTGCATCCAAGTTCTTTTAATTAGAAGAACTTTTTGTAGAAATCCTTTCATCAGTGGTTTGAAATAATCGATTCGAATTATGCATTTTATTTAAACATCGTAGATATATTCGAACAGAGTTCTAAAAATATAACAAAACTATCAATATATAAAAGACAAATAACTAATGCTAAAAAATACATAGTACTGATACAATAATGATCACATTTGTGCATTGAAAAATTAGAATAATTTAATAAAAAATATCTATTTTTTGGAACTTTATATATTTATTGTCTTATATAGCTTCTGGTTGAAAACTCATTGATGTTACTTTTTTAAATTAATACCACATACCTATTAAAATTTAAATACCTATTAAAAAATAACTACCTTCTAATTACTTTTGATGTATTTGATTTCAGAAATGGCTGAGATTAGGGGGATGGCGTTCTGATATTACTTTAATTGCTAGGGACTGCTGTACTTATTATAAAGTTGGCTTGAAGGATGGCTCTAATAGCTGAACAATCAGCTTTTTTTGTTCCTCTGGTTGAATTTTTAGCTTTTATAGAGTTTCTTTGTTGCTCTCAGGTTTCTTCTATAGCTTCTTTATTCATATACTAGATGATTGAAGAATTTAGTCAATTGCTATTAATTCCACCATAGTTTCTTCTTTGTGAAATTAATAAGCTCTAAATAGATGGTACTAAGTAGTCTTCAATATCTTCTTAATGTTGATTGAAGTTCAAATTCTGTACTCTGCTTTTATTTTCTTTGTTTACTTTAGCAAAGTTGACAGTTTGTTGCTTCAATAGCTTGTTTGAGTTTCTGCAATAGCTTATATTTGCTTGCAGTATCTCCTAATTAGTAATTTTTCTTAATATTCGGCTTTCTGTAGCCTTTATTCTTTGCATAGCCACTCAGTCATTCTACCGCTTAGCCACATATTTTTCTTTTTTCATCAATTTTTTCTGTTTTGCAATCAATTTTGCGTTTTCTACTCTTGAATATTATTGGATAAATTATCTAAATTCTTTGCATCACCACATCAGTCATCTCTACCGCTTACTATTTTCCTTTTTTAATCTTTTGTTATTATTTTGTATTCTTATATTGGAAGCAAAATACATGTATAATATATATAATATAATATATATAATATATATATATACTATATATATTATATAGTATATATATATATATATTATATATAATTTTATCTATATATTATATATATATATAATCTATTACCACTTAAATATCTCATATCCATTAAACATATAGCTCTCAAACCAATATTTTCGTTTACCGCCCACTTTGAAAAACTCAATATTTTTCAATCCCCCATTTTTTACTTCCACCAAAACTTAACAAAACCTCAATGTCTTATAAGTATATTATAATATATTATATATATATAAAATATATATCCTTTAGTATTATATATAGTAATAGCTATATATATTTATATATATATTATATATCATCATCATCATTATATTATATTATCTGCTTATATATATAGTTATATATATATACTATTAGATATAAATATTTATAGAGAAAATGAACTAAAATTACTAAATAACTTCAACACCCCCCATTTTTTTTCTAGGCACTTACCACCCCATCTAGGCCTCCACCGCCATAAGGAGGCGTTATCGCCTACTTGGAGAACACTGCCTTAAAAGGGAGTTCTTTTATATCCGCCAAGTAAGCTACCTAAAGAATGTAATATATATATATTATATAATATATATCTTAGAACCTAAAAGTTAAATCTGAAAATTCTGTAAAGTATAGGTTATCTACTGCTATAGGTAATACTAAGTGCAATTAATATTATATCATTTATCATATATATATAAATTTAGTATTGAATTTTTCTCGCGGAACAAGTGGAGATATTGCGCCAGCATCATAACACTTGGCGCAGCAACCTTTGCCTCATCCTCAATCTCACTTCACAGGTTCTAGCTATTAATTGGGGCATGGTACACACTTCTGAATTTAGGGATTGCAAGACCACGAACTACTCGGCTCGTTTGGTGTGTGTGCTCCGTCTATACCTGCTCTGAGCAGCGACTAATTGGTCTCTGATGGGATGGCGCGGTGTGGTGTCGTGGCGCGTCTCGCCCTGTTCTGCATATAG
>JABUQX010006016.1:0-31798 GCA_015478945.1 Trachelipus rathkii
CAGAATGTAACTATTTTTGAGAATCCTACCAAACAGTAAAATACTCAAACACTGCCTAAAATTCCCATAGTCTCAAATTATTAGATGACACTGATCTAATATGAATACTATTCTTACAACTTTAGATTTCTTTGTTATAACACAGTTAACATGTACCTACGCTCGGACAACGCTCTTACTTATACACAAAGAAAAAATGTAATAGTTTTTAGAATCCTACAAAGTAAATACTCAAACGCCTGCCTAAAATTTCCCATGAGTCTAAATTATTACATGACATGATGCTAATATGCAATTACTATTGCTTACACTTTAGATTTCTGTTGTGTTATAACACATAATACAATGTAACCTATCGCTCGCAAACGCTTTATTATTAACCAGATGTCAATATTTTCTCGGAAATCTACAAAAGTAAATACCTTAACACCTTGTCCTAAATTTTCATGACGTCTAAACTTAATTACATGACACTGATCTATATGAATACGACTTTTATCATTTTATGTTTTCTTTTAACACATATAGCCATGTACATACTCTCGTCCACGCATTTAGTTATTACACCCAGAATGTAATATTATTAGAAGTCCTAGACAAGTAAATACCTCAACAAAAAACCTGGCTAAATTTCCCAGAGTCTAGAATTATACATGGACCACTGATCTAATATGAAGTACATTTCTATAATCCATTCTAGATTTCTGTTATACACATATAACCAATGTACCTGCGTTACGACCACGTTTATATTACCAAGAATGTAATATTCTTTAGAATCTCAAATAAATACATCAAAACACCTTGCTAAATTATTCACTGGAGTCTAAATTTTACATATACTTTGAGTTATATCTTGAATACTACGTCTTACCCTTTTAGATTTCTTTGTGTATACACATATAACAATAGGTTACCTACGCTCGACAAACGCCATTATTATCACCTAGAAAGTACATATTTTTTAGCATCCTCATAAAGTGATGAACCTCAAAACCTGCCTAATTTTCCCAGATGGAGTCTAAATTATTACAGTTGACACTGATTAATATGGATCTATTTCTTCACCTATTAGATTTCTTTGTTATAACATAATTACCCAATGTAACTTACCGCTCGAACACGCTTTTCTAAATACACCAGCATGTTAATTTTTTTAGATATTCTACAAGTAATACTCAACATGCCTAATTCCCATTGAGTCTAAATTACTTAGTAACACTTTATCTATATTATACTTATTTGCTTTACGACCTTTCAGATTCTTTGGTGAAATAAACACATTTACAATGTCCTACGCTCGAACACGCTTTTTATTATTACAAGAAATTTTGTAATATTTTTTTTTAGGGGTAATTTTTTTTTTTTGCTCGCCCTAAGGGGGGGGGGAAAAACAGGTTAATTTTACCCTTTTCCAAACACCTGCCTAAATTTTCCATGAAGTCTTAAATTATTACATGACACTGATCTTATATGAAAAACTAAAATTTGAAACTTTAGATTCTTTGCTATAAAAACACGTATAACAATGTACCTACGTCGACAACGCTTTATTATTAAACCAAATGTAAATTTTTTAGAATCCTACAAAGTTAAATACCCTTAAAACATCGCCTAAATTTCCTCATGAGTCTAAAAATTATTACATGTACACTGATCCTAATATGAATATTCTTAAATCTTTAGATTTCTATGTTTATTACACATATAACAATTGAAATAAGCTTGACAACGCTTTAATATTACACCAGAATGTAAATATTTTTACATTCCTAAAAGTAAATACCTCAAACACCTGCCTAAAGTTCCTACCATGAGTCTAAATTAAAACATTACACTGATCCTAATATTGGAATCTATTTCTTATTAACTCCTTAGATATATCTTTTGTTATAACAACTCTGCCGATTATAACAATGTTACATTTTCGCTCGACCAACGCCTTTATTATCTACACCAGAAATGTAAGTATTTTGAATCCTACAAGTAAATACCTCAAACACCTGCTAAATTTCCAATTAGTCTAATATTTGACATGACACTGATTTCTATATGAATACTATTTCTCTACAAACTTTTAGATTTCTTCTGTATATAACACAGTCATAACAGTGTACCTATTTCGACAAAGCTTTTCATTATTACACAGAAGGTAATATTTTTAGAATCCTACAAGGTACAAGTAAACTCAAAACAGCTGCCTAAATTACCCATGAGTCTAAATTATTACTAAATCAACATGGATATAGTAAAAAGTTAGTTAGTAATTTTAAGATTTCTTTGTTATATCAAAAGTATGACAATAACCGGACGCTCTTAAACGCTTTATTCTTACAAAGAATGTAAAATTTGTTAGAATGCCTTTACAAAGTAAAATACCTCATAACACCTGCCTAATATTCCCCATGATGGTCTAAATTATCTACATGACCACCTTGTCTTAATATGAATACTATTTTAACACTTTAGATTTTTTGTTATAAACACATATAAACAATGACCTTACGCTCGACAACGCTTTTATTTATGTACACCCAGAATGTATATTTTAGGAATCCTACCAAAGTAAATACCTCAAACAACCTGCTCCTAAATTTCCCCATGAGTCATAATTATTACGACACTGATCTAATATGATACTATTTCTTAACAACCTTTAGATTTCTTTGTCTATAAAACATAATAACACTCTATACCTGCTATTCGGCCACGGTATAGTATGTTCACAAGAGTTTAAATATTTTTAGAATCCATACAAAGTAATCACCTTCCAATCTTCTTTCTTATATACTCATAAGTCTCAAAACATAAATGACAAGCTGATCTAATATGAATACTATTTCTACAACTTTAGATTTCTTTTCGTTATAACACAAAACCAATGTACCTACGGCTCGTACAACGCTTTTATTTATTCACCAGATTGTTAATATTTAGAATCCTACAATAAATACCTCAAACACCTGCCTATAAAATTTCCCCTGAGTTCTAAATTCATTAGATGACCACTGATCTTAAGTATGAATACTATTTTCTTACAACTTTAGATCTTCTTATGAAAAACTTATTAACAAATGTACCTACGCTCCGACAATATTGTATATTCTTCAAAGAATGTAATTTTTTTTTTAGGAATTTACAAAAGTAATACCTCAAACACCTGCCTAAATTTCCATGAGCCTTGGGGTTTTCTTTTTTTAAAAAAAAAAAAATTTTTTTACAGCCATCGGGGGGGGGGACAACTTGATTTGTCTTTTAATATTTGGGAAAATACTTGTCGTACACTTAGATTTCTGTTATAACACATTAAACAATGTACCTAACGCTTCCCGACAACTTTATTATTACACCAGATGTAATATTTTTAGAATCTACAAAAGATAAAACCTCCAAACACCTGACCTAATTTCCCATGAGCTTCTAAATATTACATGACACTGATCTTATATGAATACTATTTCTACAATTTAAAGATTTCTTTGTTATAAACTATAACAATTCGACCTAACGCTCCGACACGCTTTGAATTTATTACACCAGACTGTAATCATTTTCTAGGAAAAATCCTCACAAAAGTAAATACCTCAACACCTGCCTAAAATACGTCATGAGTCTTAATTATTACATGACACTGATCTAATATGGATACTACTATTTCTTACAACTTAGATTTCTTTTTTATAAACAATAAGAATTCTTAATAAGCTCGACAACGCGATATTATTATTACACCAGAATGTAATGATTTTTAGAATTCCTACAGAAGTAAATGACCTCAAAAACTGGCACTACTTTATTCCATGAGTCTAAATTATTATGATGACACTGGATCTAATATGAATACTATTTTCTTACAACTTTAGATTTTCTTTGCTTATAACACATATAAACAAGTGTACCTACGCCTCGACAACCTTTTATTATGTACAAGAAGAATGTAATATTTTTTAGAATCCTACAAAGTAAATACTCAAAACACCTGCCTAAATTTACCCATGAGTCTAAATTATTACATGACACTGATCTAATATAAATACTATTTTTTACACTTTAGATTTCTTTTTTATAAAACTCATATACCAATGTACCTACGCTCGACAACGCATTATATTACACCAGAATGTAAGATTTTAGATCCTACAGAAGTTAAATACTCCAAACACCTGCCTTAATTCCATGAGTCTAAATTCATCTAGATGACCACTGATCTAGTATGGAATACTAATTTCTACAACTTATAGATTGTCTTTGTTATAAAAACACATATAACAATGTACCTGCGCTCGACAACGCTTTATTATTACAAAAGAATGTAATATTTTTGGAATCCTACAAAGTAAATTACTGCAACACCTGCCTAATTTCCATGAAGTTCTAAATTATTTAAGATGACACCTGATCTAATATGACATACTATTTCTTACAACTTTGATTTCTTTGTATATTAACACATTATACAAATGTTACCTACGCTCGACCACACGCGTTTTATATCTATATACCACAGAATGTAATATTTTTGAATCCTACAAAGTAAATTACTCAAACACTGCACTAAATTCCCATGCAGTTCTAAACTTATTACATGACACTGATCTAATATGAAATCTATTTCTTACAACTTTCCAGATTTCTTTGTTATAACACTAATAACAATGTACCTACGCTCCACAACGCTTTATTGATACACCAGAATGTAAATATTTTTAGAATCCTCACAGAAGTAAATTACCTTTCAAAACACCTGCCTAATTTCCCGAGTTAATTACTTACATGAACACTGATCTAACTATGAATACCTATTTCTTACACTTTAGATTTCTTGCATATAACACATATAACAATTAGAACCTACGCTCGACAACCGCTTTTTATTATATACACCAGAATGAATATATTTTAGAATCCTACAAAGTAAATACCTCAACACCTGCCTTAATTACCTATGAGTCTTAATTATTACATGACACTGATCTAATATGAATACTATTCTTACAACTTTAGCATTTTTTGTATATAACACTTATAACCAATGTAACCACGCTCGACACCCGCAATTTATTATTACACCCAGAATGAATATTTTTTTAGAATCCTTACAGAGTAATTACCTCAAAACACCTGCCTAAATTTTCCATGAGTCTAAATTATTAGATGACACTGATCTAATATAAATTACTATTTCTGTTCAACTTTAGATTTTCTTTGTTATAACACGTATAACAATGTACCTACGCTCGACAACGCTTTATTATTGCACAAGAATGAAATATTTTTAGGAATCTACAAATTAAATTTACCTAAACACTCCTGCCTAAATTAGCCCATGAGTCTAAATTATTACATGGACATGCATTTAATATGAATACTATTCTTTTTAACAAAAACTGTTAGGGATTTTTTTTTTTTTCTTGCTTATAACCAATATACAATGTAACTACGCTCGACAACGCTTTAATATTACACCAGAATGTAATATTTTTGGAATCCTACAAAGTAAATACTCAAACACCTGCCTTAAATTTCCCCTTGAGTCTAAAGTTATTCAAATGACACTGAATCCTAATATGAATTTACTATTTCCTTTACAACTTTAGAATTTTTTTTGTTTTATTAACACAATCATACAATGGTTACATTCGTCCGGACAACGCACTTTATTATTTAAACAAGAATGAAATATTTTTAGAATCCTTCTACAAAGTAAATACCTTAAACACCTGCCCCAAAATTTCCCATGAGTCTAAATTATAACATGACACTGATCTAATATGAATACTATTTTCTTACAACTTTTAGATTTCTTGCTTATAACACATTATTAACAACGTGTACCTACGCTCCGACAACGCTTGTATTATATACACCAAGGATGTATATTTTTTAGATTCCTACAAAGTAAATTACCTCAAACACCTCGGTCCTAATTTCCCATGCTACTAAATGTATTAACATACACGGAATCTTAATATGAATACTATTTCTTACACTTTAGATTTCTTTGTTATAACAATATAACAATGTTACCCCCTACGCTCGACAACGCGTTATTATTACACCAGAATGTTAATATTTTTTTTAGAATATATCCAAGAAAGTAAATACATGAAAAAAATTGAAGAAAAGGTACTATTTTCTCTATTTTTATTAGATGGGCACGCTCTTCTTATTCTAGGCAGTACTTTAATTTCTTTGTTAATATCAACATATACCAATTTTTATAAATACGACAATGCTTTATTCTTTCAAAAATCATGTAATATTTTTAGAATCCCACAAAAGTAAATACTCAAACACCTGCTAAATTTCCCATGAGTCTAAATTATTACATACAACTGATCTAGATATGGAAATAATTTTTCTTTACAACGTTAGCATAAAAACTACATTTTGCAATTCATATGTTTCGACAACGGCTTTATTATGTACCACCAGAAGTAATATTTTTAGAATCCTACAAATAAATACCTTAAACACCTGCCTAAATTTCCATGAGCCTAATTATTACATGACACTGATCTAATATGAATACTATTTCTTACAACTTTAGATTTCTTTATTAAAACACTTAAAAAATGTACCTACGCTCGACAAGCTTTATTATTTACACCAGAAATGTAAATATTATTCAGAATCCTACCAAAGTAAATACCTCCAAACACCTTCCTAAATTTCCCATGAGTTTTCTAGAATTTTAGCATGAAAACTGATCTCAATATTGAATACTATTTTTACAACTTTCATAATTATTTAAATGTAACACAGTAAAAAACATGAATACTTGCGGCCAGCTTGGGCTTGTATACAAAGATTTTAGCAGTTTTAGAACCCTACAAAGTAAAACCTTAAACACCTGCCTAATTTCCCATGAGTCTTAAAATTATTAACATGACACTGATCTAATATGAATACCATTTCTTACAACTTTAGATTTCTTTGCATATCAACACATATAACAATTGTACCTACGCTCGACAACGCCTTATTATTACACCAGAATGTAATATTTTTAGAATCCCTAAAAAGTAAATACCTCAAACACCTCCTAAATTTCCCATGAGTCTTAATTATTAACATGAAACTGTTCTAATATGAATACTATTTCTTATAACTTTAGATTCATTTGTTATACATTTATACACAACTGTGACCATTCGCTCCAACGCTTTATTATATACACCAGAATGTAAATTTTTAAGAATAAAAATAAATAACAAAGAGCAACAATACTCAAATTCTACATAAGTTTCCCCCGTCTCTAAATTCTTACAGACACTGATTCTAATCAATGAAATTACTATTTCTCTACAACTTTAGATTATCTTTGATATATAACAATAATAACAAATGCTACCTCGCTCCGACAACGCTTTATTATTACACAAGAAGGTAATATTTTTAGAATCCTACAAAGTTAATATACCTCAACAGCTGCCTAAATTACCCATGAGTCTAACTTATTACAATGACACTATTTAATATTGAAACTATTTCTTTTACAACTTTTAGATTTCTTTCTTATTTCATGTATAATACTATATATAGAATATCTTCATATTACAAAAGATGTAATATTCTCATATCAAAATAAATACCTCAAACACCTGCCTAAATTTCCATGAGTCTAAATTATTACATTAAATATTTTTTAATATGAATAACTATTTTTCTAACAACTTTATGGTTTTCGTATGTAGGGAGATAAAACTAAAAAATTATGCTCAACAATGCTTTTTATTACCCCAGAATGTAATATTTTTAGAATCCAAAAAAAGTAAATACCTCAAACACCTGCCTAAATTTCCATGAGTCTAAATTATTACATGACCACTGATTCTAATATGAAATACTATTTCTTAACACTTTAGATTCTTTGTTATAACACATATTACAATGTACCTGCGTCGACAACGGCTTTATTCATTACACAGAATTTAATATTTTAGATCCTACAAAGTTAAATACCTCAACACCTGCTAACTTTCCCATGAGTCTAAATTTTACATTGACACTGAAATCTAATATGAATACTATTTTCACAACTTTAGATTCTTTTTTTATACCATATATAAACAAATGACCTACGCTCGACAACGCTTTATGTATACACCAGAAATGTAAGTATTTTTAGAATCCTACAGTAATACCATCAAACACCTGCCCTAAAATTCCCTGAGGTTGTGTCTAAATTATTAGGATGACACGATCTTAGTATGAATACTATTTCTTACACTTTCAGATTCTCTTTGCTTATAACACACTTCATAACAACTAGTACTACGCTCGACAACGCTTTATTATACAAAAGAATGTAATATTTTTAGAATCCTACAGATAGAATACCTCAAAAACCACCTGCCTAAACTTTCCTATTGAGTCTAAATTATACATGACACTGATCTGAATATGAATACATGTCTTACACTTTAGATTTCTTTGTGATAAAACAGTAATAACAAATGTACCTACGCTCGAACAACTCTTAAATTATTACACTAGAACTGTACATATTTTTTAGAATCCTACAAAGTATATACTCAAACACCTGCCTAATTTCCCATGAGTCTAAATTATTACATGACACTGATCTTATATGAATACTATTTCTTACAACTTTAGTTTTCTTTGTTATAACACATATAACAACGTACCTACGCTCGACAACGCTTTTATATTACACCAGAAAGTAAATATTTTATGGAATCCTACAAAGTAAATACCTCAAACCACTGCCTAATTTCCACTGGAGTCTTAACATTCATTACATTGACACTGAATCTAATATGAATACTTTTCTTACAACTTTAGATTTCTTTTTTATAACACATATAACAATGACCTACGCTCGACAACGCTTATTATTACACCAGAATGTAATATTTTTAGAATCCTACAATCAGAAATACCCTTCAAACACTTGCCTATATCCCATGAAGTTCTACAATTATTAGATGACAACTGATCTCAGATGAATACTATTTCTTACAACTTTTAGATTTCTTTGTTTTAAACTTAAAACGATATACCTCCTTTCAATATAGCTATATATTACAAAGAATGTAATATTTTTTATAGAATCCATACAAAGTAAATACACTACAAACACTGCCTAAATGTCCCATGAGTGCATAAATATATTACATGACACTTGATTCTAATATGAATACTATTTCTCAACACTTAGATTTCTTTGTTATAACACATTTAGCAACGTACCTAAGCTCCAGTTCGCGAACTTATTACACCAGAATGTAATATTTTTAGAATCCTACAGAGTAAATAGAAACACTTGCCTTAAATTTCAAGGAGTCCAGATTATTATAAGAAACTGATCTAGTATGAATACTACTTTCTTTACAAACTTTAGATTTCTTGTTATTGAAACATAACAATGTACCTAGCGCTCGACAAACGCTTTATTTATTACAAAGAATGTAATATTTTTGAATCCTTACAAAAATAAAATACCGTCAAACACCTGCCTAATTCCCATGAGTTCTAAAATTTTAGATGACCACTACAGCTATATGGATACTATTCTTACAACTTTAGCATTTCTTTGTATAATAAACACATATTAACAATGTTACCTACGCTATACGACAACGCTTTTTAATTAACACCAGATGTAATAATTTTTTGAATCCTTACAAAAAGGTAAATAACCTCAAACACCTTCGCCTAAATTTCCATGAGTCTAACAATTATTACATGACACGATCTAATATGCAATACTATTTCTTTAACAAACTTTAGATTTCTTTGTTCTAACACACCTATAACAAACTGTACCTAACGCTCGGACCAACGCTTATATTATACACCAAATGATAATATTTTTAGAATCCTACAGAATAAATACCTCAAACACCTGGTATTAACATTTCCCATAGGTCTAAATTATTACATGACACTGATCTAATATGAAATTTACGATTTCTTACACTTTAGATTTCTTTGACTAATAAACAATATAACAATGGAACCTAAAAAGCTCGACAACCAGCTTATAATATTACACCAGAATGTTATATTTTTAGAAGTCCTACAAAAAGTAAATTACTCAAACCACCTGCCTAAATTTCCCATGGAGATTCTAAATTATTACATGACACTGATCCAATATGAATATAATTTTTTAAACTTTAGATTTCTTTATTATGTAATAACACTTATAACAATGTACCTACGCTCGACAACGCTTCATTATTAGACCAGAATGTAATATTCTTAAAGTTCTAAAAAGAAAATACCTCAAACACCTGCCTAAAGTTATCTAGGTGACACCAAATTATTAGATGACACTGATCTAATATAAATACTTATTTTTTACACTTTAGATTTCTTTGTTATACAACTTAACAATGTACCTTACGCTCGACAACGGCCTATTATTTAACCAAGAATGAAATATTTTTTAGATCCTACAAAGTAAATACCTGAAACACCGGCCTAAATTTCCCATGAATCTAAATTATTTCATGAAACTGGTTTAATTTGAATAATAATTCTTACAAAATTATAGATTTCTTTGCTATAACACATATAACAATGATACCTACGCTCGACAACGTTTTATTATTAACCCAGAATGTAATATTTTGGAATCCTACAAAGCTAAAATCACCTCAAACACCTGCCTTAATTTTCCATGAGTCTAAATTATTACATGACACTGACTTAATATGAATACTCATTTCTTTTACAACTTTAGATTTTTTTGTTATAACACATATAAACAATTAAATAGCTCGGACACGCTTTATTTTTAACAAAGAATGAAATATTTCTTTAGGGAATTTCCTACAAAGTAATAACTTAAACAACCTGCCTAAATTTCCCATTGAGTCCCTAATATACATTGACACTGATCTAATATTGACTACTATTTTTACAACTTTGTAGATTCCTTTGCGTAATACACACATATAACAATGTACCTTAGCTCCGAATGCTTTTATTATTACACCAGAATGTAATATTTTTAGAATCCTACAAAGTAATACCTCAAACATGCCTAAATTTCCCATGAGTCTAAATAATTACATGACCAGACAATATGTTAATACTATTTTTACAACTTTAGCATTTTTTGTTATAACAACATATAACAAGGTACCTTTTACGCTCGACCAACGCTTTATATTTACACCAGAAATGTAATAATTGTAGATCCTACAAAGAAATACCTCAAACACATGCCTAAATCACCTATGAGTCTAAATTATTACCTGACACTGATCTAAATGAATACTATTTTTAACAACTTTAGATTTCTTTGTTATAACATATAACAATGTACCTACGTTCACAACGTTTATTATTACACAAGAATGTAATATTTTTAGAATCCTACCAAGTAAATACCTCAACACCTGCCTAAATTCCCATGAGTCATAAAATTATACATTGACAACTGAATTAATATAATACTATTTTCTTACAACCTTTAAGATTTCTTGTGTTTAAACCACATATAACACATGTACCTAACGCTCGACAAACGCTTTATTATAACACCAGAATGTAAATAATTTTTAGAATCCTACAAAGTAAATACCTAAAACACCTGCCTTAAATTCCCATGAGTCTAAATTATAGATGACATGATCTAAATATAAATACCTATTCTTACCAACTATAGATTTCTTTGTATAACACATAAAACGATATACTACCACTACCGCTTTTATTATTACAAAAGAATGTAATATCTTTAGAATCCTCCAAAGTAAATACCTCAACACCTGCCCTACCACACTCTTCCATTGAGTCTAATTGCATTACAATGACACTTGATCCTAATATGAATAATATTTTCTTAAAACTTTTAAGATTCTTTGCCTATAACACATATAACAAATGTACCTACCGCTCGACAACGCTTTATTATTTCCCCAGAATGTAATATTTTTAGAATCCTACAGAGTAAATACCTCAAACACCTGCCTAAATTTCCCATGAGTCTAAATTATTACATGACACTGATCTAATATGATACTATTTCTTACAACTTAGATTTCTTGATCATAACACATATAAACAAATGTACCCACGCTCGAAACGCTTTATTATTACACCCAGAAGTTGAATATTTTCAGGAATCCTACAGTAAATACCACAAACACCCTTCCTTAAAATTTTCCCATGAGTCATAAATTATTACATGACACTGATCTAATATTCGAAGTACTATTCTTACAACTTCGTAGATTTTTTTGTTATAACACAATATAACAATTCACTTTAGGTCGATTGAGTTTATTAATTACACCCAGAATGTTAATATTTTTTAGAATCCTACAAAAGAAGATACCTCAAACCACCTGCCTAAGTTCTCCATGAGTCTAAATTTTATACATGACACTGATCTAATATGAATACTAATTTTTTTAACAACTTTAGATTTTTTGTTATAAAACATTTAACAATGTACCTACGCTCGAGAACGCTTTATATATTATTACACAAGAATGTAATATTTTTAGAATTCCCAAACAAAGTAAAATTACCTTAAACCCTCCTGCCTATAAATTCCCATGAGTCTAATTATTAAGATGACACTGAATCTAATATAAAATACTATTTCTTTGACAAGCTTTTTGGATTTTTCTTGTTTATAACACATTATAACAATTACCTACGCTCCGACAACCGCTGTATTATTACAAAAGAATGAATAATTTTTAGCAAATCTTACGAAAGTAGAATACCTCAGAACAACCTCCTAAAGTTCCCATGGTCTAAATTATTTACATGACACTGATCTAATATTATAATTACTATTTCTTACAACTTAGATTTCTTTGCTAGTACACATATAAACGATATATCTAATCTTGACAACGCTTTATTACCTACACCAGGATGTATATTTTTTAGGGCTACAAAGTAAATACCTTAAAAACCTGCCTAATTTACCTAGGAGTCCGTTCTATTATTACATATGTTTGAACCCAAAAAATTTTGAAAATTCTTAAAAATATTTTGATTTTTAATTTCATTTTCTTACAACTTTAGATTTTCTCTTTTGTTAATAAACACATATGAAACAAATGTACCCTACGCTCGACAAGCTTTATTATTACACCAGAAGGTAATATTTTAGAATCCTACCCAAAGTAAATTACCTCAAAAACACTGGCCTAAAATTTCCCATGAGGTCTAAAATTATTACATGATAATGATTTAATATGAATACTATTTTTAACAATTTGTAAGATTTCTTTGTTTTATAACACATATAACATATTACCTACTCCGACACGCTTTATTATATACACGCAGAAATGTAATATTTAGAAATCCTGCCAAAGTAAATACATCAAACACCTTCCTTAAATTTCCCATATGAGTCTAATATTATTATCATGACACTGACTCTATATGAATACTATGTTCTATAACAACTTGAGATATATTTGTTTAACACATATAACAAATGTACCTTTACCGGCTTGCGACACGCTTTAATTATTACACAGGAATGTAATATTTTTGTGAATCACCTACAAAAGTGAAACCTCAAAACAACCTGCCTAAATTTTCCCATGAGTCTAATTATTAATGACACTGATCTAATATTGAATACTATTATCTTACAATTTAGATTCCTTTGTTATAACAAATAAAACAATGTAACTACGCTCGACAACGCTTTACTTATTACACCAGAATGTAATATTTATAGAATCCTACAAAAGTTAATTACCTCAAACACCTGCCTAAAATTTTCATGAGTCTAAATATTAATGACACTACTAATATGACATAACTATGGCTCTTACAACCTTAGATTTCTTTGTTATAAACACAATAAACAATGTACTACGCCGACTAAACGCTTTATCTATTACACCAGAATGTAAATTTTTCAGAATTCTACAAGTAAAAATACCTCAAAACACCTGCCTAAAATTTCTCATCGAGTTCTAAAATTTTATTGTGACAATGATCTAAATAATGAAATACTATTCTTACACTTATAGATTTCTTTGTTAAACACATAATAACAAAGTACCTACGCTCCGACCAAAGCTTTATTATACACCCAGAATGTTTAATATTTTTAGAATCCTCCCAAAGTAGATACCTCCAAACACCTTCCTAAATTTCCATGAGTCTAAATTTACATGACACTGATCTAATATGAATACTATTTCTTACAACTTTAGATTTCTTTGTTATAAAACATATAACCAATGGTACAGCCTACGCTCGACAACCCTTTATTATTACACCAGAATGGAAACTTTTTTTTAGAATCCTACAAAGTCAATACTCCAAACACCTGCCTAAATTTTCCATGAGGCTAAATTATTACATGACACTGATCTCATATGAATACTATTTCTTACCATATTTTTAGATTTCTTTGTTTATAACAATACTTATCAATGTACTACGCTCGACAACGCCATCTTATTATTACACCAGAATGGTAAATGATTTTTTACAATCCTACAAAAGTCAACTACCTCCAAACACCTGCTAAAATTTCTCATGGAGTTAAATTATTACAATGACACTGGATTTCTAAATGCAGTTACTATGTTTTACAACTCTAGATTCTTTGTTATAACACACTATAACAATGTACCTACGCTCCGACAACGTTTACTATTACACCCCAGAATGTAACTATATTTTAGATCCTTACAAAGTAAAACTCAAACAGCTGCCCTTAATTTCCATGAAGTCTAAAATTTTACATGGACCACTGATCTAATAATGGAATTACCATTTTTACAACTTTTAGACTTCTTTGTTATAACACACTATAAACAATGTACCTACGCTCGACAAGCTTTATTATTACACCAGAATGTAATATATTTAGAATCCTACAAAGTAAGATACCTCAAACACTGCCTAAATAACCTAGATGAGTTTAAATTATTACATGACACTGATCTAAATAATATGAATACTATTTCCACTTTGAGTTCTTCTGCTATAACACATATACAAATATAAATCACGCTCGCAACGCTTTATTATTACACGCAGATGGTAATATTTTTAGATCCTACCAAAAGTAAATACCTCAACAACCTGCCTAATTTCCCATTGAGTCTAAATTATTACATTGACACTGTATCGTAATTGAAAATACCATTCTTACAACTTTAAGAATTTCTTTGTCATTCAACACATAATAACAAATGTACCTAACGGTCGACAACGCTCTTATTAATGACAAAAGAATGTAAATATTTTTAGAATCCTACCAAGGAGAATACCTCAAACACCTGCCTAAATTTACCATGAGTCTAAATTATTACATGGACACTGAGTCTAATATAAAATACTATTTTTCTTACAAAAACTTTAGGATTTCTTCTGCCATGATAACACAGTAATAACATGTACCTAACGGCTCGGGACAACGGCTTATATCATTCACACCAGAATGTAATATTTTTTTAGGAGATCTACAAAAAGTAAATACTTAAACACCTGCCCCTCAATTTCCCATTGGAGTCTAATATACTGAACTGATCTAAAATAGAAATACTATTTCTTACAAACTTTTACGAGTTTTTTGCTGGACTTAACACACATCCTCTCATGTATAACAATTACGTTACGTCCCGACAACGCTTTATTAATTTCCCAGAGATTGTAATATTTTTAGAATACTACAAGTAATTACCTCAAAACCTGTTGCCAACTTTCTGTAGTCTAAATTATTAACCCATGAAACTGATCTAATGATTTGAATACTATTCTTTTCTGACCAACTTTAGCATTCTTTTGTATAAACACACGTATAACAATGTACCTACTCGCTCGACAACGCTTATATATTATACGACCAGAAATGTAATATTTTGGAATCCTCAAAGTGAATACCAACAAACCTTTGTGCCTAAATTACTTAGAAATCACAATTATTACATGAAACTGAATTAGTATGAGAATACTATTTCTTACAATTTTAGATTTTCTTTGTCTTATAACACATATATCAATGTACCTACGCTCGACAACGCTTATTATTACACCAGGAATGTATATTTTACAACGTTAACAAAGTACAAATAGCCCTCAAACCACTGCTCCTAAAAATTCCTATGAGGTCTAAATTATTAATGACAACTGATCTAATATGAATACTATTGGTCACACTTTAGGAATTTCTTTGCGTATAACACAATATAACAATTGATACCTACGCTCGACACGCTTTATTATTACACAGAAATGTAAATATTTTACGAATCCTACAACAGTAAATACCTTCAAACACCTGCCTAAATTTACCATGAGTCTAAATTATTACATGCACACTGATCTAAATGATACCATTTTCTTACACTTTTAATTTCTTGTTTATAAACAGATATAACATGTACCTACGTTCGACAAACGCTTTTATTATTTACAAAGATGTAAATATTTTTATGATCCTAACTAAGTAAATACCTCTAAACACCTGCCTTAAATTTTCCCATGAGTCTATAATTTATTACACTGACACTGAATCTAATATGGGAATACCTATTCTTTTTTGTATAAATACGATCAAATTTAGATTTTTTTTGCTATAACACATATAAAAATGTACCTACGCTCGACAAAGCTTTCTTTATTACACCAGAATGAATATTTTTTCATTCACATTGGTGTTCTCATTCTTAACAATGCTAAATTTCCATTGAGGTCTAAATTAGTACATCGTTATATATATATTATGAACAAAGAAATCTAAAGCTGTAAAAATTATTATTCATAATAGATCCGTTTCCTGTAATAATTTGGGTTCCTAGGTAATTTAGGCAAGTGATTGAGTTATCTACTTTGTAGAAATCTAAAAATTGTACTTTCCTGTGTAACTATTAAGCGTAGTCGGGCTCAGGTACATCCTTATATGTGTTATTACAATGAAATCTAAAGCTTTAAAAATTTGTATTGATATTAGATCAGTTTCATGTAATAATTTGAACTCCTAGATTATTTGGGCAGATGTTGGAGGTATTAATTTTGAAGAACTCTAAAAAATTTAAATTCTGGTGTAACAATAGGGCGTAGTCGAGTTTAGTAAACTGTTATATGTGTTATAACAAAGAAATCTAAAATTTTAAAAATTAGTATTCATATTAGATTGGTTTCATGTAATAATTTAGATTCCTAGGTAATTTAGGCAGATGTTTGAGGTATCTCCTTCGTAGAAATCTAAAAAATTTAGATGTTGGTGTAATAAAGAAGTGAAGTGAGGCTTAGCTTTATCGATATAACATCGTTATAACAAAGAAATCTAAAGTTGAAAAAATTAGAATTCACATTAAGTCAGTTTTATGTAATAATTTTATTCCTGGTTAATTTATGCAAATTTTTGATTTATCTTCTTTGTAGCATTCTAAAAAATTTACATTCCATTGTAACAATAAAGCGTAGTCGAACTAAGATATATCGTTAAATGTGTTATAACAGAGAAATCTAAAGCTGTAAAAATTTGTACTCATATTATATCAGTTTCATGTAATAATTTGGATTCCTAGATGGTGTATGAGGTATTTGCTTTGAAGAACTGCAAAATATTTACATTCGGGTTTAATAAAAAAGCTACAAAGCAGCTACCTCACACTTGTGTCTAACTTAAATAAGAGCAAAAATTATTACATGAAACTGATCAAATATGCATACCAATTTTTACAACATTGCATTTCTTTGTTGTAACATATATAACGATATATCTAAGCCGGACTAGGATTTATTATTTCACATAATAGTATATTTTTTTTAGAGTTATAGAAATACGGTATCTCAAACACCTACCAAAATTGCTTAAATAAAACTGATCTGTTATGAATACTAATTTTTACAGCTTTAGATTTCTCTTTTTTAACCCATATAGAGATGTACTTAGTCCGGAATAAGATTTTTTTTTACTCCAGATTGTAATTTTTTAGATTTCTGCAAAAATTATACCTCAAACACCGTGCTAAATTACCCAGGAGTCCAACTTATTACATGAAACTGATCTATTATAAATACTAATTTCTATAACTTTAGATTTCTTTGTTATAACACATATAACGATGTAAATAACCCCAACTATGACAAATTCTTTCACCAGAAAGTACATTTTTTAGACCTATGAAGTAGAAAATTCAAACACATGACTATATTAATTGGAAGCCAAATTACTACATGAAACCGATCTAATATTAATAATAGTTTTTAAAACTTTAGACTTCTTTGTTATAACATATATAACGATTTACCTAAGCCCGACTACGCTTTATTATTACATTAGAATGAAATTATTATTACACTAGAATGTAAATTTTTAGATTTGTGCAAAGGAGATACCTCAAACAATTGCCTAAATTACGTAAGAGTCCAAATTATTACAAGAAACTGATCTAATATGAATACTAATTTTTAGAACTTTAGATTTCTTTGTTATAACACATTTAACGGTGTACCTAAGCCAGACTATGCTTTATTTTTACACAAGAGCGTAAATGTTTTAGATTTCTACAAAGGAGGTGCCTAAAACACCTGCCTAAATTCAAAGAGTCTACATCATTGCATGAAACTAATCTAATTTGAATACTAATTTTTACAACTTTAGATTTCTTTGTTATAACACATACAACTATGTACCTAAGCCCAACTAAATTTAATTATTGCACCAGAATGTATATTTTTTAGAGTTCTGCAAAGTAGATACCTCAAAAAATGCTAAGATTACCTAGGATTCCAAATTATTACATAAAACCGATCTATTATGAATATTAATTTATACAACTTTAGATTTCTTTGTTATGCCTCATATAACTATGTACTTCAGCTCGACTACGCTTTTTTATTGCAATAAAATGTAAATTTTTTAGATTTCTACAAAGGATATACCTCAAACGTCTGCCTAAATTACTTAGGAGACCAGATTATTGCTTGGAACTGATCTAATATGAATACTAATTTTTACAACTTTAGTATATTTCTTTGGTATAACCCATATAACGATGTACCTTTGCCAGTTTGCTCTTTATTATTACACCAGAATGTATATTTTTAAGAGCTCTACAAAGTAGAAAATCAAACAAATGCCTAAATTAAATAGAAATCCAAATTATTAAATGAAACCGTTCTAATATTAATACTAGTTTTTAAAAAATTAGATTTCTTTGTTATAACACATATAACGATGTACCTAAGCCTGACTACGCTTTATTATTATATTACATTGTTATTTTTTTTAGATTTCTACAAAGAAGAGACTTCAAACACCTGCATAAATTACCTACTAGCCCAAATTATTACATGAAACTGATCTTAAATGAATACTAATTTTACAACTTTAGATTTCTTTGTTATAACGCATATAACAACGCTTTATTGTTACACTAGAAAGTAAATTTGTTAGATTTCTACAAAGCAGATACCTCAAATACCTGCCTAAATTACTTTAGAGTCTATATTATTACGTGAAATTAATCTGAAATGAATACTAATTTTTACAATTTTATGCTTCTTTTTTATATCCCATATAACGATGAATCTATGCCGGACGACGCTTTATTATTTTTCTAGAATGTAATTTTTTTAGGTTTTAACAAAGGAAATATCTCAAATACCTTGTTAAACTACCTAAGAGTTTAAATTATTACATGCAACAGATCTATTATGAATACCAATTTTTACAACTTTGAATTTCTTTGGTACAACACATATAACGATGCACCTAAGCCCGACTACGCCTAATTATTACACCAAAATTTCCAATTTTTAGGTTTCTACAAAGTAGAAAACTCAAACATATGCCTAAATTAATTGTAATAGATATTAAATGATGGTCTAATATAATTCTATTTAAAATTAATATATTTGTTTCTGCACATATCCCAATATACCTATGTTCGGCAACGGTTTTATATTACAACTTAAAGGAATTTTTTGAGAATTTTACAAATTAAATACCTCAAACACCCTAAATTTCCCAAGAATCTAAATTATTATAGGAAAATGATCTATATTGATTACTAAATTTTACAATTTTAGATTTCTTTGTTATAACACATATAGCACTGTACCTTCGCTAGATTACGCTTTATTATTACACCAAAATATATGTTTTTGCGAATTCTACAAAAGTCGATATCTAAACCACTAGCTTAATTTACCTAGATTCCGTATATACATGAAACTGATCAATATTGAATGCTTAATTTTTGCAACTATAGAATTTCTTTGTTAAAACACACTATAGTTAGGTGTGCCTAGCCATACGCTTATATTAAAAAAGAATGTAATTATTTAAGTTTTGCAAAGGAGAAACCTCAAAAACCTGCCTAAATTACCTAGGAGTCCAAATTATTATATCAAACTGATTTAATATGGATACTAATATTTTTAAATCTTTAGATTTCTGTTATAGCACATAAAACGATGTATTCTTAGCTCGTACACGCTTTATTTGCTACATTTCCAATTGTAAATACTTTTTAGAGTCACAAATAAGATACTGAACACCTGTCTAAAATACTAGGAACCAATTATTACATAAACTGGCCTAATTAAATATCTAATTTTTACACTCGTAGATACTTTGTCTACATATATAAACATTGCCTGTTGAACAACACTTTATATCCACTGAATATAATTTTTTTAGCAATTCCTACAAATTGAAAAGCCGACACCTGCCTAAATTTCCCAAGAATCTAAATTATTACTTGAAACTGATTCTAGTGAAAAGCTAATTTTTACAACTTTAATTTCTTTGTTATTATACACATATATTACAATTGTCCTGGGTTTCGACTACCGCTTTTATTACACTCCAGAATTAAGTTTTTGCGATTCTTCAAGTAGATATCAAAACTTGAATAAATTACCAGATTCTAATATTATTAACATAAACGATCTATATGAACGTAATTTTTTACAACTATATGATTTCTTTGTATAGCAATATAACTGTATGCAAGTCCAAATACGCTCTATTATTAACAACTGTAATTATTTGATTTTCAAAGAAGAATACCTACCCCTGCCCTAAATTACTAGAGTTTCTTAATATTAGCATGAATTATCTAATAGCTGCAATACATAATTTTACAACTTAATTTCTTTGTTATAACAATCTATCAATGTCACCTACGCTCGACTAACGTTTATTATTCACCATAAGTAAGTTTTGGAATATCTACAACAGTATATCTTACAAACACTCCTTAAAGTTAATAGATTCCTTTAGATTGATATGTTTATCATTCATTTTCTGCCCCTCTCTTTTAGGTGACAGCTTATGTATTTAAAAAAAAACAAAAAAAAAAAATAAAAATAATAAACATGAAATCATTTTTTGCTTGATATCGTATTTCATGCAAATAAGCTAATTGCTGTATTTGATGATATAAGCATGCATTCACAGGATCATGATTACGAATTTCGTCTTGAGAACGCTGCTTAATAAAAACATAAACCTAAATAATATAATATTATTGGATTTCAGTTAAATTTTTAAATGTAATTAATTGATAAGGATAATTTCATTGTCAAATTTATTTTAGCTTAAGTTAAATTCATTTTATTAATTACTTAATATTATTATTATTATTTCACTATTATTATTTTATTATTATTTTATTATTATTTAGTTATTATTATTATTATTATTTATTATTATTTTAGTACATTATTATTTATTATTCATTATTATTATATATTATTTATTTATTATTATTTTATTTTATAATTTATGTATTTTATATTATTATTTTATTATTATTTATTATTATTATTATTATATTTTTATTATTATATGAATTGTTATATATTCTAAGCAAATAATTCCTGAAATGTCAATGATTGAAGAAAACTTTTTCTTTGCCTATATGCATATACTTTACTTTATCTTGCTTTTAAAACCGGAAAAAGCAAATTTTTAATTTTCAAAATAATTCAAATCTTTGAAAAAAATCACATAATTTATGGTCCTAAATATATGCAATTTAGATTTTTAAATAATACTTATATTAGCATTAGTAGATTCTCTTTTATTATAAAAAAGAATTTTTATGGGATAATAATTTATTTACTAAATAAGCTTTTCAAGATCATTATATTAATAATATATATATAGTATATATATATATATAATATATGTTTTATATTATATTATATATATATATATAATATATAATATTATATATATATATATTATTATATATATATTATATATATATTACATATTATCAGAGCTGGGCGTTGCGCCACGAGTTGTCGCCTATGCGCTATAGCCCCAATCAATTTGTAGGCGCAATAGGCGCGTAGGCCAACATTTTTAAAAGGAGACTAAGCAAAGCACGAACAGTCCAATTCTCTGCTGCCTATAGCTCGCCTTATGAACAGGAACAAAGATATTTTTTTTTACCCTTATAAAGTTTAGAATTAGAGCTGCCAAACTCTTATCATTGCTAAAAAGCCAGTGTAAAACCTATATATAATATATATATTATATATATATTATATAATTATATATATATATGTAATTATCTATATAATTAATATATACTATAATAATTTATTATAATAAGTATATATATATTATTATGTATTATATTATATATATTATAGGTGATAGTTGACATATATATTAATACAGTCCTTTTTTGAAACCCTCTTCCCGATTTAGAAGAGAGTCGATTTCTGTCCCGATTTTTGCGACAACAAATTTTAATAAGCATGCTTTCGATGTTTACCATTAGTTTTTAAAATGATAATATTAATAATATATAATATATTATATATTAATATATATAGTATATATTATATTATTATATTATATATATATTATATTTATATATATATATATATATATAAGGTTACCATATTTTCTGAACGAAAATCGGACAGCCTTACGCTCTCCAATATATATATATATAATATATATATTTATATATATTATATAGTATATATATTTATATATTATATATATTATCTATAAGTAGTATATATATATTTATAATATATATTATTTATATTAATATATTAGTATATATATATATATATATATATACCGTGTATTAATATATTATTATATATATACTATATATTATATATATATTATCTATATATATATTATATTATATATATATATATAATGTTAATTATAAATATATTTATATATATATTTTATATATTTATTTATAATATATATTATTAATTATATAGATATTATATATTCATTATATATATTATCATTAATTTCTAAATTAGAACTGCGCGGCATCTACAGGTAGTAGAGGGTAAGACAAATCCCAGTTGTATTAATATATTTTATAATCGTTTGACTGACAACAATCACACATCGAGAATATTGCTTCGATGAAGTTTCTGTTGCTGTTTTGTCGACTCTCTGTTGTCAGTCATGGCATCACGAATTTTAGAAAATGTATATATAGTAAATTTCTAGTCTAAATGTATAGTTATACATATTATATATATATATATATATAGTTATATATTATATATATCTTATATATAATTATTATCTATAAGTAATATATATATTATAATATATATATAAAAAAATTAAAGAAATTACAAGCATGTTAAATAATTGGGTTTTATCTATTAACGGGGATGAAATCGGATCTCTTCTATATCGGTACAAGGGTCTTCAAAAATGCACTGTCCTGCATATTCGGACGAAGGACCTTTATATATATATTAGAATATAATTATTATATATATATATATATATATATAATAATATATAATATATATTATTATATAATTAATATCATATATATATATTATATACTATATATATGGTATATAATATTATGATATATATATATATATATATATATTATAGTATATATATATATATATAATATTATATATATATAATATATATATTTATTTATCTATATATATAAATAATATATATTAGATAATGTTAACATAATTCTTCAGGCAAGAGGTTTGTCAATCGATTATCATTTTTGAAATTTTTGCCTTTGCCTAGCTGTGAATACGAGTTCTGAAAGACGAACAGAAAGTACTCTCAAGAATATTTGTTGTTGTTGTTAGTTTGTCTTACTCTTACGTGCGTGGTAGATGCTCGCGCAGTTCTTAATTTTAGAAATTGAATTATATATATTAGTCTATATATTATATTATTATATATATATTATATATATGATATTAATATATAATTATATAATCTATATATATTATTATATATATATATATATATCTATATAGATAGTTTATAATATTTTATATAATATTATATATATTATATATTTGATTTTACAGTGATTGATTTTTTACAGATAGGCTCTATGATTAGCTCTCGAGAGATAATTTTTTCTTTTCTTTTTTTTCGGTTCTGCTTCATTTACCAATGTATTGTTGCTGAAAAACATGGGGCGGAAAAGAAAGTGTGTATTTAATTCAGAGCTTTAAAAAGAGTACCCTTTCATTAAAAAAACTAAAACTGATTCAGATGTTCGTTGCAATGTATGTTCATCCTTAACATATCTCATGGAGGGCGTTCTGATATTAAACACCATTTAAGTAGTGAAAAACATAAAAGTGCGTTGCGCGCAAGTGCATCTAGTTCCACTGTTACAACCTCTTTTAAATCAATGGATTGTACATCAAAACTCATTCAGTGTTGCTTTTGACCTAATATTCCTCTCTTACTAAGCCTACGATCATGTTAAATGTTTAACCTTTTGCGTTATCAAACTTTGTAGATATTCAATCAAGTGTTTTTATTCCATTTATGAGCGATCCTCTAACATAAGAAATATATTATGCCCGTTTTAATTAGTAGTTTTAATTATAAAGGTGTTAAGTGACTATCGTCACATTGCCTGGGGAAACGTCAAGCATTATTTCGTCTTTCTTAACTGATAGTTTAAAAGTGTTAATGCAGTTGATAAGCTATTGCGCTTTGTGCAGATAATCATTTCTAATACAATTGTGTGTTAAGGAGGGGTATTTATTCTGTTTTAACAAACTCAAGAAAATATGGCTATTGTACTTGGGGTTGGATGTTCGCTTCACATTCTCACTACTATTCAAACGCTGCTGATCTTACTGTTGAATCGCGGAATTGTCTCTAAATATATTCCTATTTTTTATATTATCCAGTTATGGTTAATAATTGAAAGAATTGCGATTTGGTATAGTGACTTACAAGAAATTCTAGTATTAGCAAACAAGTGGCTTTTTTGGCCCCCCTCCTTCCTCCCCCCAGTTACGCTTGTTTCTAGTTTCACTCTGAAATTCTTTTTCTGAGTCTCAAGAATATCCATTACTCATAAAAACTTTTTTGACCCTTTGTCAGAAGCGTGCTCTTTCTTTATTCATAATCAAGCATCATCTTTTTCATACATCATTGAGAAATTTGAAGGCCTAAACAATCCATTATTTGAATCTCAGTCTTAAATGATTGTTGAGAAATCTAATTCAAAATGTGAAGACTGTTTTATTACGAACCGTATCATCAATACTAAAAAATTGGAAAAGGCTTGTTTCAGAAGTGATAAATTTAGCATTTTATACTTTATACTGGGTAGTATTTGAACAATGATAAACTAACGATAATTTAAATTTTTACCTGATATCTTCGAATCCAGCTTGAGGAATTTACAAACTACCCAAGTTTATTCTTTAACTTACACAATTCACATTATGAGACTGATTTATACGAGAGTTGTATATATTTGCGCAGAATTTGTCACCTGGAGATCAAGATGAAGCTCGTGAATGTTGTGAACTTTTTACTTATTTTATTAGATATTATACCTTTTCTAAATTCTTATCCTGGTGGATTCTTCTTTTTCCCGGTACAAAGCCTACGGAAAGTTGTTTCTTTAATGAGCACTGTGATGCGTAAACACAACTTTCGGTAAATAGCTTGAATGCACTTTTAATTACCAAATACTATGATTATAACTGTTGTGTTTGTTATAAATATGTAATCTTAAAGCAAACGTAATCGAGGAAATTCATTCTTCGATATCAAAGGCACCACCATGAAGAGCCAAACTAAATACTATAATATATATATATATATTATATATTATTTATAGTATATAATAGTATATATTTTATATATATATATATATATTATATTATTATATAATATTATATATTATATATTAATATATATATTATATTATATTATATATATATATTAATATATATGTAATATAATATATAGTATATTATATATATATATAGTTTATAATATTGTATATATATAATATATTATATATTATATATATATATATTATTTATATATATATATATATATATATTATATACTATAATATATATATATAATAACTATATATGGCTTAAATTCTTTATATAGTATATATAATATATATATTTATTATTTATATAATATTTATATATAGTATATATAATATATATATATATTATTTATATATATATTTCTATATATAATATATTATTATTATTTCATAATACTAATATATATATTATATATATATATTATTATATATTATATAGTATATATTATACTTTATATTATATATATATATATATATTTATAATATTATATATTATTATTATATTATTATATGAATTATGAAGATCTATGTACCGATTTTCGTTCGAAATATGTAACATTATATATATTATATATATAGTATTATATGTATTATATTATATATTATATATTATATAAGTTATATTTATATATTATTATGTATATTTATATATATAATATATATTATCTTTTTTATTTATATTAACTATGTTCATAGTTCTTACACAAACTTGCACTATGGTCTGAAAATTTTCAACTCTTCAGCGGCTCGTGCTGACCTCCTGCGAAAACATGGACCACGAAGGACATGGAAGAGGAAGAGGAAGTGTAGATATTAGTTTACGGTGCTTTAATTACAAAATTATATAGGTTGTTTTCTTCCTTATAAAAGCATCTTTTATTATCGCACTAAAGTTACCACTAGCAAATAATTTAGCAACAGCCACGGCCGGAAAAGTCGCAGCGCAATAGGCGCATAGGGCAAAGGGCGAATAGGCGCTGATGTGACAATATAGCGCATGTCGCTAGCGACTGTTGGGCATAGTGAGCATATCCGCAGGCGCACTCAAAAAAATTATAGGCCGCGCCAGCTCTGATATATATATTATATATATTATATGATATAGTATAATATATATATAATTATATATATAATATTATATTATTATATATATATTTATACATATTAATATATATTATATATCTTATTCTTATATTAGGTTACTTTTGCCGAATAGTGAAAGAGCCGAATACCGAATATTCGGGCGAATAATTATTCGGGCGAATACCGAATATTCGGCGATAATATTTGCTATTCGCAGAATGTTACTTTAGGAAAATAGAAAACTGTATATACAAAGTATAAACAAAGTAAAACTATTTCTTACTATAGCAAACATTCACATATTAATAAATTAATTAATGAAAATTGAAAGTTTCGTAGTAAAGATATTAACTAAACTTCGTTTGAATAAGCCTAAGGTTAACCTGACAGATACATTATTCATTCTCTTTTCAGAGGATATAACCTATTTCTTGTGCTTCATAATATTTCCTCCTGTACAAATATTCTTTCGCTTTCGACTGATGAATGGTGGAGCTGAAAGGTATTTTTTTAATTGCTAGTTTTTTCAATCATAAAATATTCAGTGTTTTTTCACCAATGAAGGGAATATCATTGTCTTTACTGTTCAAAGTAGAAACTTATATATTTTTTTTCTTTTATTGTAATTTAATTGTAGCCTTTTACTTTATGTACAATATCACTGCGCAAAGATATTGGATCTTTCTTTTTTCACTCTCACAATAATATCGCGTGACAATTGCGATGCCCCGACTTGTACCTTCAAAGAAGTGAAATAAGGGCCCTTCACTTCACCTGGCCCTATCGTGAAATTATGGGTTATGCAGAAGGGTCAGAGCTTAATTTTCACTCTTTCTTTCCTGTCTCAACGACATATTTTTTTACTTGATTCATCTGATTCATCGTGAAAATTAGCTTGGACATCGCAGATCTAGATAAGTCCAACAGAAATTTATTCTCATATGAAAACTTAGAAGTCTTTTTCTACTGATTCTTAGTCTTTCAACGAGTGTAATTTTCCATCTAAAGCATGTTGCTATTAATAGCCTTATTTAGATTAGATTTTAAAATAGATTCTGCTAAATGAAAAGATCATCTTGGGCGATGTTTTTTCTTTTTCTTCACGTTTGCTGCTTGTTTTAGTGATGTTGTCAAATGCTTCAAAGTAAATGAAATTTTGCCACTGAAATCAGTCACATTTTTCCAAATTGTGGAGTTGGTAGGAACTTTTTTGGTTCAAACTGTGTTTAAGCATATCTTAAGTGCTATTCCAGCGTGTAACGTCTTGAATTTATTTATGCTGTTTGACATTCAGTTGCTCTCTCTGTAAGTTTACGCGTTTGCAGCTGCTGTACGATGGTGAATAGAAGATATGCTTCTGCAAGTAAATAACATACTTACAGACTTCTGACTATAATTTGAATCGTGAATGTCATCGTTCAAATTGTATATAAACATTGATTAATAGCTAGCCTCTCCCTTATACAGCGTACCATGTTTGGTCCATTATCCGTATCCTAATGAATTTCTATGTTTTGGAATATGAAAATTGTCAATGGCCGCTTATAGGATTGACATAGAAAGTATTTTTGCCATATTGGTACAAAATTAGCTATTGCTATTTTTTTTTTTGGAAATAAGTTTCTAAAATTTCAATTTTAAATTGAATAACTTTCCTTTTATGTTGAGCCTTTTGTTTTAATGCTCAATATCGGCATAATAGTTCGCAAAGGAATACCGAATATTCGGTATTTTGGCAGAATAGGCCGAATACCGATATTCCGAATTATTCTGCACCTCCTATTATATATATATATAATATATAGTTTAGTTATAATTATCTCATTGGAATCTGTTGATATTTTAGTTATGACCATTTCATTGGAATCATATATAATATAATATATATATCGGCCATTATGTTTTACAACTTCGTCAGTTTTGATTTTTTTTTTTTTTTTTTTTTTTTTTACATATGCTAGTATGAATGCTATTAAAATACCCCCCTTCTCCACTGATACTAATACACGTACAAATATACCCGAAAAAAAATACAAAATGCAAAATATAAATTTCAAAAATGCATTTCTAAATGATTGTTAATGTATTTACCGGCCATTTTCCAAGTTAATATTTTATGTCTATGGAAAGTGATTTCTAGCATCTTGTCAATCTCTCGGAAAGTATGGGAAACAATGACATTCATAGTTTTGAACAGATATAAAGCTTATTACAAAAATGTAAAAAAAAGAAATAAATAAGAAATATAGGGCTCCGACGGGTGACAGAGGGGGGACGTTTTCATACCCCGTAGGGGAGGGGAGAACCCGCGACCAATCCAAGAGCAGGGGTTCCGGAGAGCTTCTCGAGGGGAAATAGTTCTACGTGTCGTTTCTCGGAAGGACAAAAAAAGGGTCTGGTAAAATTTGATGAGAAAAGTTAAATAAACTAAATAAATGTATCTAGTATGGAAAAGGGCGAGATCCTATATATTTTTGAATATGCTCGTCATCCTCTTAATTGATTGTTAGGAGAATATCAGGAATATATATTATAAAAAGTCAATCCAACTTGGATGGAGCCGTAAACATACAGGTCCTATAATTATATTCTTATATTATAATTAATTATATATATTATATATTATATAATATTTATTTATTTATATATTATATATATTTTATATATAATTATGATATTAGCTATTGTCCTTTTAGGTTAATCTTATCAATTTCGATTTTTTTACGATATCGTTTATCGGATATCGTTTGTTACCCTATATATTATAGTTATATTATATAATATATATTATATTATATTATTCTTATTATAATATATATTATATATTATAATAATATAGTTATATAATTATATATATATCTGTATATATATAAGTTATATATATTATATTATATAATATATATATAATATATATTTTAATTTATATATATATATATATTATATTATATATGTATATTATATATTATTATATATATATATTATATCTATATATGCCGCTTCCCTTTCGGGGTGATCCCGCGTCTCAGGATTCACACCATTTCAAGGGCGCATCCCTGGGTTCTCTCAGTGATTGTTGGTTTTAGATTACCTTGTTAGTGAAAACTGTTTTTCGTAAGTTAGGTACGATATGTTATTACATGACGTGTGAAAATTACACTGATTTGTTAAGAATGATGAGTTTTGTAAATATTACTGTGGTTAACTGCGTGTTGTGTGAACGTAAGCCTGTTACTGTTTTGCAGAGATTTGTTAATGTTAGTTTATTCATGTTTAATTCAACTGTTGTTATATTCGAGACGAGTGCACTTTGATGAAATTAGTGTCAATTCTAGTTAAAATGCTGGTTCTTTGATGATTGGTCCTTTTTTAAGTTTTGTTAATAATATGTTTTACTGTTTCTGATTGCCGGAAAGTGGGAACTATATGGTCGAGCTATGTATTTACTGTTTGTCTACTTTACTTTTGATGAAGAGATTTTCAGGAATGTTGCGTATATTCATAGGCGAGGTAGTAAGTTTGTCATTTGTACATATATTCTTAGTTCAGGTTATGATATTTTCGCTTTATTGAGAGAAAACTTTGTTGCGTAGCATATATTCGTGGTCAGTATATAAATGATCTTATTTTTAGTTGTTTATCCAAGATTACTTCGAATTACTTGGATCATTAGTTCAATTGATCTAGGCGTGGGTGGGTAGGGCTGCCGTGGATGGTTGATTTACTGATTTCTGATTTACTGCTTTAATCGTAAGTATTCGCTTTACTGTGATATTTTATCAAAGAACTTATTTATATGTTATTTTTTAAAGAATTTGTTATTTTTATGTATTTTGGTTAAACTTGTTATGTTTGCATTTTGTTGGGGATTATGATCTTTAGACGAAGTTATGATGAATTTTGTTAAATATTACAATTGATGTAAAATTTGTACGTTTGCATTCTTTCGTTGTCGTATGATGTTAAGGGTTATGCTAATTTTTTTTAATATTAGATTTTGTGTTAAATTAACATGATCTGTGAGATATGCTTTGAAATGGGAATAATTGTTCGTTTTTGTACGAAATCTTGTCTTTACTGTTGTTGTGCGAAGTTTGTTAAATGTTAGTTTATTATACGTAAGTAATTAGTATTGTCGTTGTACATCATTTTCTTAGTTCAGGTTATGTTATGTTAGCTTAGTTATGGTTCATTTGTTGACGTTATAGTTATAATAACTTATTTTGTGTGCTATTGCCAATGATTTACTTCGAAATTGAATGACATAGATCAAGTGTCTGGTGGGGGTGGGAGGGGTTGATTGTTTGATTGTACTGATTTACTTGATTTACTGATTTACAATAAACCTTTACATTTACTATGATATTTTTATTCAAAGATTATTTATTTTTGTTGGATAAAACTTTGTTATGTTTAAGTTGTTTATTCGTTGGTTCTGTTGATAATAGCCAAGCATGAAAATTTTTGTTAAATTTATGTGTCAATGTAAAATTAAGTTAATATTTAGAGATATCTTGGAAAAAGTATGAATAGGTTACATTGTATGATTTTGCTATACTTTTTACTGTGTTAAGTGTGGCACTTTGGTTATGTTAACTTTTATTAGTGCGTAAGTTGGTTAGTTTGTCGTTGACTTATTTCTG